>JAXBDA010010088.1:0-11209 GCA_036023075.1 Gaultheria prostrata
GTTTTGATTCCTTCCCGTGGTTTTTACCCTATTCGGGGTTTTCCACGTATATCGTGTGTTCGTGTTTTATTTCTTAATTCCTGTTAATCGCTAAGAATTGTTTAAATAGCTAAATAGGAATTTCAATATGGGAGGTTTGGTTTGAGAGAAATGGAGGGGAATAGAAAGGACGGAAGTTTTGGAAAGGTTACTGGTGATTTCGGATGCGAAACTCGTCGGAAAACTTGAACGTGATCTCTCTTTGGGTGTGTTTCTCTGTGTGTGTAGAGGAGGAGAAGGAGGAGGGTGATATACATAGATGGAGGTAAGAAGCCAAATCACGCAAGAAAATCGGGCGATGATGAGATTCCTAAACGCCCGATTTTCAGGGATTTTTCGTAGAGGCATTGCTGTGGAAACTTAAACAGCCTCGAACATAAACGGCCTCGAAAAATGCCACCCAACTGACATAGGAGCAGGGAAGGCAGAAAACGAGCAATAGATTGTGTTATACCTGAAAGCCTACTTTCATGAATTCTACTCCCCAGGATTCGAAACTCGATGTCCTATCCGACAGCTGCTAACTGCCTTGTAAGGAATTCCTTACTCTAAAGTATGAGAGTGCGGCATAGCAAGAGTGAATGCTCCTACCTCCTTCTAACTCTTATCTCTTTTCTTGCTTCCTCTGTACTCTTTCTAATGATAATACCTTCTTTGTTCATTCATTTTATTTTAGTTAGTCAAAGTAAATGGACAAACCGCCACAAAATGGGAGAAAGAGAGCAAAAGAAACTGCTAGTCACATTGACAATCCTCACTCAAAACTACAAGGGACATTAGGTACTTTTCACACATTTCTAATTTGGAATGTGGAATCCTAATTTATCTCATGGACATTAGGTACTTTTCACACATTTTCTAATTTGGAATGTGGAATCCTAATTATCTCATATCCATTAGCATGAAAATTCATCTGGAATACAAAATTTTTTAGGAAAAGAAACAAATGGAGACGTGGATAGTTTTATCTATGATGTCAGGATACCTAATAGCCATTTTTTCCAAACGTTTTCATTTTCTAGCAAATTTTTTCTTTGAAGTCCATAAAAATTCTTTTTTTTTTGGTATGTCTAGAGGAGAGAAACAGAAGAAAGTGAAAATAATTAAATCGAATCCTACTGTTTTGGTATTCTAGTTGTCGGTTTCATCATAGTATTGAAGAACAAAGCTATTTAAGCTAACAAAGCAAACTAAAAATTTGATTCAAAGTTCCATAATCTGAAATCACATGGAGTTGCTAAACAACAGTGATTTGTAGCCCTAGATTTTATTTTATCTTGAGAATCAAACTAAATCGAAAAAAATACCAAAATCGAAACAATGAACCGCATCTGAGATATCTAAAACTGAAATGAAACCCTAGAACGTGATTTCTTCAATCAAACCAGAGAAAGAGCGAGTGAGAGAGACCTAGGATATGAGTTCGAATCCAGATCGATTTCTTCAATTTCTTCTTCGCCTTCGATCGCTTTACAATGACCTGAATTTAAGATCTCATTTTTTAATTCGGGCATTATAACGACTACGTATGTTCGAAAAATTATTCTTAGAATCACGACTAATCTCTTTTTATAAAACTTAAACTACTAACTTTAATTCTTAAAACATGCATTATAACATTTCTAAAAATTAAAGTGTGTACTAAAAGTAATTACCAAAATTACTAGTAGAAAATTTAAGAATAGTAATTACCTTAGTTCCGGGATAAATTGGAAGCCGAAAGCTAACGGTAGATGGACGGATTAACGACTCGAAGCATCGAAAGGAAAAGCAAGGACTTTTCCTAGAAACGCCAAAGGAATTACCGGAACTACCAAACTAAGATCGAAGGGCGGTTTTTGGAGGTGGTGGCCGGCGGCTAGTGGTGGTTTGGATGAGTTTCTTTGAGTTCTCTTGGAGCAACTCAAGAACACATGAAGAATTACTAAGAACTACAAAGGTGGTAGAAGTTTTGGTGTGAGAAACAATGAGATTGAGCTTGCTATTTATAGGCAACGGTTGCCCTCTCGCTCTTCTCAGTTTGGTCGACCCTCTCTCTCCCACAATTGCTTGAAAATTTCCCCACAATGATGGCAAGAATAAAATCTATGACGCAATATTTAAGGAATATATTCTCACTAGGTTTTATAGGCTCATGGCTATTGTTCCATAGGCTTAAGTACGAGTGAATCTAGGGAAATCTAGGGGAAAAGAATCTAGTCACATTTACTGGGTAGGAATTTGCATCGCCACCTTTGTTTCAGAGAGTTTTGGTACTAGTTTTGCACTACATATAGACATGTGGCTATTAGGGCTACCAAATCTATAGGTTGATTCCCTCAATCTAGGTACAATCATGACAAGATCTAGTGGGATTCTCTCATGATGAGGGGAATAAGAATCTCATTATTGGAAAGATTTGGTTGTACTTGGAAGATACAGTAAGTGCATAGATTCACCACATGCCAATTAGACAATTGCTAGGTAAGTTCTTTCTCTCTCTCTCTCTCTCTCTCTCTCTCTCTCTCTCACACACACACACACACACACACACACACACACACACACACACAAAATTATTTGGATGGAGCACTTACTGATATTCAAATGAGTTAATTTTCAATAGGTATTCTTAAAAACATGTTTTAAACAAGTTGAACGGCTCAGATTATTCGAGTAGGGCTTCGAAATATGTTGCATTTTTTTAATGTGTTTTTTGTTTTGTCCCTAGAACCGGCCCCATATAATAGTCAGATCCAGTCAGGGATCCCTGTCTGGCTTAAAATATAGACCTCCCCTCTCTCGGCAATATTTTGATGATCCGAACCGTTCAATGTGTTAAAAACATGTTTTTAAGGGTCCTCATGAGAAATCACTAAAAAAATATCTGGGAAAGACTTGATTAGAGCAGTTATTCATAAAACTGTATATATGCATTTTTATGGAAAATTGTTCGGAATAAGCCCTTCTCAGTCTTTTTTTTTTTGGTAATTTTTCGCGTAGACCCTTAAAACATGTTTTAAGGTTTGGAATATCAAAATATGATCAGGAACTATGAGGTCCGTATTTTTTGCCAGTCAGGGATCCCATACTTTGCTTAAAGTGCGGGAATCACCTTTCCCGATCAAATTTTGACGATCCGAACCGTTTAATGTGTTTAAAACGTATTTTTAAGCATCCCCGCGAGGAATCATGAAAAAATGATCGGGAAGGACTTGATCCGAGCAGTTTTTGATTAAACCTTATATGATGAATCCCACACTTTAACAAAATCTGGGATCCCTCACAGGAATGGGTCTCTAGCTACATGCTTGTGTGATGAGAGCCGGGTCACAACCAAGGAAATGGATATTGGTCTCAAGTTGTCTTGAGTGACAATATTGGCCCATATAACGTGTGGCCAAAGCTAACAGTCTAACACAATCATTTGGGTCAAACTTTGGATAAAGGGCTTTCTCTATGGGCCAGCCTCAATTAACTCAACTCTCGTGTGGATTAGAGAGTTTTTTTTGGATGGGTAATGACTTATTTTCTGATCGTGTCAAGGGATAAAATACGGATCCCTGACTGGCATAAAATATGAACCTCATAGTTCCTGATCATATTTTATGCCAGTCAGGGTTAGTGAGTATGACGTCATAGTATGAAGTATGGGATCCATACTTTGCTTAAAGTGTCAATCAAGGATCTCATACTTACTAACTGTGTGTGTTATGTACTATGAAATCATTCGGTTGGTTTATTTTCGTTTACAATTTTGCAGCTCGAACATCCAAGTTCTTACTAGAACATTCCTAATTAGAGGCTTACACCACAATATTGTGGTACTAGCATTTAATTAGATCAAGTACCTGTGACTTTAACGTGGAAGACATTTTCTAAACTAATCACTCCCAAGTCCTCAACACGTTGTGAAAAAAACACAGAAGGTTGATAAGCTACCCGCAAGAAACTCTTGTCATAAAAAATTAATCAAATACTATAGAACTTCTCTTTCCAGTATCGAGTCAAACCAAATTTTGAACTCCAATAAAACACAACCCCACAAGTTTCTACGTACAATAATCACTTTAATTAATTTTCTAGCCCTTTTTGTGAGAAAGGGTGTCATATCATCATAGTATATATATATATATGTACACGTGCCACTTGAATTTCTAGCTTATAGTCATCTCTATCAGTGGATCGAGTAGAAGGGTACGTGAAGATCGATCAGAGAAGCAATATTGGCTGGCCACGATGAATTTGCAGGCTTTGGTGTTTTTGATCATTATCATCATCATCAACTTGAGGTTATTTGCAAAGGGTACTGAAGATGCCAATGCTGCAGCAGGTCTAGGAGCTTCGTTTATCTTTGGTGATTCTTTGGTTGATGCAGGGAATAACAATTATCTTCCGACTCTGTCAAGAGCTAATATCCCTCCAAATGGGATTGATTTCAAGGCATCTGGAGGAAATCCCACAGGCCGGTACACCAATGGAAGAACCATTGGTGACATTGTCGGTATGATTTTTGATCTCGGATTCTTAAACTTGTACACAAAATGATATGGGAAATTAAAATCTTCTTCTCATTAATTGACAAGCTGGTCATCAAATTGAGAGACAGAAACTATATATCATACAGGCTATATCTACTCACTTATTTAATGTGTTACTATCACTTAACCAAATGAGGTTGGTGGACCTCTCTATTTAAACCTAACGACCATGCATGTTTAAGCGCAATTCCATAACCGTTGCGTTCAAATTGAATGATGGGTTTCACAATATATGTACATATAGCCACGTTCTGAGCTCCTACTAGAGATCAGCGATAAAAGTTACTTACGATTTTTAAGGCTGGGTTTCCCATAAGATCATCGGGTTGATTTTATGGGATTTCCCATTTTAGCACCTTGATTTTTTGAGATTTTCCATAAAATCAACGTGCTAAAATGAGAAATCCCATAAAATCATCCAGTTGATTTTATGGGATTTTCCATAAAATCAAATGGCAAACCCAGCCTAATTGGTGCCACTAGTGACGAAGTACGTAGTATAGTATGCATACAATGGAATTTCTTCTCATTGGGAAAATGTACTTAAATTCTTTACATTGTATTAATGAAATTTTCGTAGGGGAGGAATTGGGACAACCACACTACGCAGTGCCATTTCTGTCGCCAAATTCCACCGGAAAAGTTATACTACACGGAGTGAATTATGCATCCGGTGGAGGTGGGATTATGAATGCCACTGGAAGAATATTTGTAAGTATATACTGCTCTAACCTAAAATATCAATCAGTGCTAGTCTATCCAAATATTCCTCAATTTCACTCTATATATAATATATATGTGCAGATTAATAGGCTTTCAATGGAGATCCAAGTTGATTACTTCAACATTACCAGAAAACAGATTGATCAATTGTTGGGTGAAAAAGAGGCGAGAGACTATGTCATGAGGAAATCCATATTCTCCGTCACAATCGGATCCAATGATTTTCTCAATAATTATTTGCTTCCAGTCCTCTCAATTGGGGCAAGGATTTCCCAAACTCCAGATTCATTCATTGACGATCTTATTACCCACCTCAAAGCCCAACTCACGGTACGTAAAAACATAGACTTCTGGAACTGGTCGATTATCTTAATTAATTAATTTCACTTTGCCCTGTTTAATTTCCAGTTCCAAATATTGGAGACCTATATACTTAATTTATTCAGCACTACTATTTTTTATTTTTTATCTGTGTATGCAGAGACTTTATCAACTGGATGCAAGGAAGTTTATAGTGGGAAACGTTGGGCCAATTGGGTGCATTCCTTACCAGAAAACAATCAACAGGCTGAATGAAGATGAATGTGTAGCATTACCAAACAAGTTGGCAAATCAGTACAATGCCCGGTTGAAGGATCTGATTGCACAACTCAACAAAAACCTACCTGGAGCCACACTCGTGCACGCAAATGTCTATGATCTCGTCATGGAAATCATTACTAACTATGAGAAATATGGTAAGTACCTGAGTACTGCAAAAATCATTACACCTACTCTTATTAAAATTGTTATCGGTATTATATAATCTTGGAACTGTTAAAGCAGGATTTAAAACAGCAAGTAGAGCATGTTGTGGAAACGGGGGCCAGTTCGCTGGTATAATCCCATGCGGCCCCCAATCAAGCATGTGCTCGGATCGTGACAAGCACGTGTTTTGGGATCCTTATCACCCCAGTGAAGCTGCCAACATTATCGTTGCCAAGCAACTGGTTGATGGAGATACAAAATACATTTCTCCTATCAATCTTCGACAACTTCGAGATCTCGGACTCTAGACGTACGTACGTTTCTGGGAAAATGATTCAGTATTTACCTGGGTGTGTATCAAACACCATTTTGATGTTAAAAACAGAGTAGTATTTATTTGGAGTATATTACTAGATATATACACCACCCCACTCATTATCATTGCGTTGCTGGCCGTCAAAAGATGTTGGAATATTATGCCCAAGGACACTGAATAAATTTACGTAGTTTTAGTGCTGCAAAGTTGTGAGCCTGCGCGCTGTTTGTCGAATATTGTCTGGAGATCTTCTATTTGTATATTGTGGTTGTGACAATGATCTCTTGCTTTCTTTCTTTCTTCCACTTCTTTTGTTTCGTTAATGGCTGTTATAGCATGCAGCCTGTTACTACAGCAAGTCAGCAACAGTTGTTCACACCTTTGATATTTGATCTCATTTAATTTTCTAGCACATAGTATGCATGCATGCATGTTCAGTTTTGTCACTAATTAACCACACAAACTATACACAAAAGTGTGTGTCGAAACGCGTGTCAAATTGTGTGTGTAAATTACTAGAGATTTTCATGCCTGTACTTTAGAACTAATGATCAGCCTAAAATATTGACATTTGCGGTAAAATAGTAAGTCTTTTGTTAACATGTACCCTGTAGACACATGATAATGGTCATTAAATGAGATCGATCACCAAAAACCACTACTATGGAAAATAGTGCAACTAATTACTATTCCAGATAATTTTCGTAGAACAGAAAATCTTGTATTCGGTGAGATCAAAATACCCTTTGGCTTTTTCTCTCCCTCGATCTTTTCAACTTCTTCCTTCGATTTCTCAAATCTCACGAGGGCATTAGAAAGGAACAACTTGGTTCTAGAAAAATTCGTTGTTAATTTACTGTCATAATTAATACCAAGAACAAAAAGGTTAAAAGGTTGTTGAACCAAATTTTAACGGAATTTCGTGGAGGTAAAAAAAAATGCTTAGAATTTTATTTCTCTCATTACTTAGTACTTCAGAATATTAGGCATTGTGCTATCAATTTTTTTTTTACCTTTTTAATTAGCCTTGGTGAGAAGAATAAAAAAAGTACAAAAAGAACCAAATTTGAAAATACCCAAAAAAGATATAAAGAAAAAGTTAACCATTTTACTTATTTTTCTTTTTTGGAACATTTATGTTATGTTTGTATTGGTTTACCGATTACAGTTGTCTAGACAAAAAGAAAAAGTAATTCTCGTATATGAAAAAAAAAAGGTGAAGAAAACCCAACCTCATTCTTCAATGAGCTTACTAAAAGGGAAAAATATACACTTGTTCAAGTGACCGAAAAAAGTTAATTCTCAAACAATAGTTGTTTTTCATTTTTTGGTTTGGTTTGTAATTTGTTGAAATTAAAATCATAGGCGTGTCGGTTGGAGAAACAAATGCTCATACGTATAGTTGGGGGCATTGTTGTCCAAAGTCGAAAAATTATTGTAGGATAGGTTCTGTGATAGATGAGCTGGAGAGGTAAGAATGATTAACAATAAACGACAAAAAAAGAATAGAGTGATCAAGAGGAAGGGTGAAGAACAGAGCGGGGGTGTACAGAAGAGACTAAGGCAGAAGATAACACTTAGACTAGTCTATAGCAGCCCCAAAAGATCCAGAGAATGGAATGACCTCACTGGGAAGAATGTTCTCCTTCCAAAATCAGTAATTATCCACTTTCTCTCTCTAGAATCAACCTTGGAACGTGAGGGAATGTTTCATATTTATAGGCAACCTGAGCCAATGATCTGGCGCCAGACCGTCGTCCTATAATATGAGAACACGTGTCACGCCCTCATTTTTAATAATCAAAATACACTTAAACTGCACATGGGATAAGTCAGAAGTCATACTTATAAACATTGAAAAGTCAAAGACAATAGTACAAACCCGAGTCAAGTTTAACGTATCTTTAGTCAACGAGTACCCGTACCTGAATACATAATTGTCAAAAGGATTTTATAGTTATTACAAAGTTCGGGATTTTCAAAGATTGAATAATTTAAAGTTACATAATCAACTTTCCAAAATACTAATGACAAAGATGACAAAATAACTTCATGATCAATATGCTTCATATCATGCATCCACACTTCAAGCATCCATCTCATGCTCCTTGCCGGTTACCTGAAAATGATAGGGTGAGCTCACTAGCCCAGTAGGAAACAGTTCTACTAACGCTAGGTGTATATCGATGATAAGTGCACATGGAAGTGGGAAACATGAATGAAATGAACAACAAATTGATATGGGAGACTCAACAAGTGATAAATATCCACAAAGTACCCACGAGCCCAACTACGTGTCCAAGAATCCAACAACGTGTCCGTGTGTCCAATTACGTGTCCATGTATCCAAGTCACTTATTTTCCATTTTCCATTTTCCATTAACTTACAAATTCAACCAAATATAATTATACGGAACTAATCCCTCTGCTGGATTTCACGGGCTCCATTCACCCATGCCTAGCTATGCTGGTAATATTAATAAACCGTGTTTCACAGGTCACGTTCACCATGCCCAGCTATGCTGGTAATAATACACCAACGTCATCGTAACGTTAATAGTACACCAACGTCATCGTAACGTGACTCATTCTATCTTAAAGTACACCCACACACCAGTCAAGCATCCGCACTAGATAAATATATAGTTTGTCGTCTACCCTCGAACAATCATGCATTCCCTCATTTTCTCGATCCATTAAGTAATTCACTACTTTCTTCAAACAAGTAGCCACGTTAATGAATTTACCATAGAAGTGTTTTAAAATCCTCAATGTGAGATGTCATGCGTCCCTCCGGTATCCATTTCGAAATCCATTTGTAAAGAATTTTGGTGTCCCTCAAGTGTCCATCGAGCGTTCACATCAAAACAAATCTGAGTATCCCATTCCTTTCGAAATATCACAATTTTTGCCAAAAGTGTCAACCAACTCAATATGTTACGTGTTCGATACGTATAACAAAGTGTTCGATGGAATCACGTGTCAAAATCTAGGTTTAAACATTTCAAAGTGAATTTGAGGGTTGTCACAATGCCAAAAGTTGATTATGTGAAGATATGAGCGATCGGGTGCCAAACGGGCATAAAGGAGTGACCAAGAACAAAACTGAAAATGGGGTAGCTGCTGGAATTTCCGCCCGGGCAGCCCCAATCCCGCCCAGGCGGTCGGGGTAGATTTTCAAAGTTCCAAAAGTTGCAGATTTTCACCTCTAAGGTTTGGAATTTCAACCCAAGTCCAAATGTGATAATTCAAGCACAAATTTGAGATATCAAGCAACAAAGGGACATGGAGGGAGGTTAAAACAACAATCAATTACACAAAACAACAACCCAATTCATAGATCAAAAACCCAAATTGAAGAAAACCCACTTTAAGGAGAAAAACATGATTTTCAAGCAAATTGAGAGCAAGACCAAGATATATGCAACAAATCACAAACATACAACTAGAGGGAGTAGATTTAGGTTCCCTACCTCTTGATTGAGCTTCAAAATCCAAAGGAAAACAATTTCTAGATCCCCAAATTCCACCAACCCGTTTTTGAGCTTCAAGGTGCGAAAAGAGCAAGTTTCGGGCTTCAAATCACGCGTAGAACAATAATCCAAGGTCAATTTGTGAAGGGGTTGATGGAGGGAGTGTATTTTGAGCTTGGTGGGTGTTTTAATGGAGGAGCAAGAAGAAGAAGAGGGGGAAGAGGGAGGGGACTGAGTTTTTGGTCTCTCTCCCTACTCTTTTAACACACAACTTTAAAAATTACACTACATACCCCCCGAATGACATGTGTTATGCAATAGCTACCCACGTGTCTTATTTTTGTGCATTGACCCAAGGTTCTACAAGAAATTCAATTTCTCGCACTTCCCCATATTTATTCCGGAAAGAAATATTATGAATTTTTGGGCCCTTACATTCTACCATCCTTAGAAAAATTGTCCTCAAAATTTCAAACGTCATGCAACCCAAACCACTATATGCTCATGCATGATATGCAACAAGTACTCACTATCATAATACTAAAAAAAAAAATGCAATTTTTTTTTTCAAACACGTACTCACATAGATTAAGCGGAAAACAACTCCGGATGTATCTCTTTCACCTCATCCTCCCTTTCTCTATGTCGACTCTACACTCCGTAGATTATTTCATAAAATCCGCACTAATCGAATACTCCTACCCCCTTTTTTTTTATTATCATTATTTTTTTTTACAGTTGTTTTCGTGACTTCTAACATACGTGTCCAATCATTTCCGTAAAATTCATCAGTTTCTAACTCACGTTCAGACGAATCTAAGATACGAAACGGCTTACGGTTAACTTCTTTAAAACACGCACGCTAAACTCCAAAATCTTCGCTACCTTTCTCTCACACCTTTTGCTACCCGTACAACTTACTTCATGCCCTTATCACTGAATTATACTCGATCTCTCAAACAATCCAGGAACCTCCAAACGCTCTACTGTAGACACCCCGATTTTGAACCCGAGATACACGCAAGCATTCCCAATGATGAAAAGACTAATGTGGACTACCTTGAGAACTTGAACGAGGCTTGAAATTGTCAAACCTTCAAACCTAACCTTAAACCTTTCAAAAACCATTAACCTAACCTAAAACAACCAAGCCAAGCCAAAGCACAAACCAGCACCTGAACCCACCTTGGGCGCCCAAGGTCACCTTGAGCGCCCAAGGTGACCTTGGGCGCCCAAGGTGCACACTAGTCAGTTACAGGCAGTGGCTGTAATGATGAGATTCTGCTGCAGGAGGAGCGTCTGTCCCCCATTTCTGTCCTCCCTCCCTCCCTCACTCACTCACTCATTCACTCACCCTCTCACTCACTCACTCACTCTATAAATACCCCCCC
>JAXBDA010010089.1:0-11204 GCA_036023075.1 Gaultheria prostrata
TCTTGACCTTGTACAATGAAATTGACACTGTGAGTTAGTTTCTTTTTGGGAAGTTGTAAGGTGGATTTCCGTAATGTTCTGAAGAGTAAATGTTTGATTATTTATGTTGAAAATTGAGGGCGTGACAAGGTTTGCATAGAGAAGAGTACGTTCTTAATTAACTGAACCCTTCCAGCAAATGTGAGATCTCTATTGGTCCATGTCTTCGTTTTCTTGGTAATGTTGTCCACAAGTCTTTGACAATCAGTGGACTTGAGTTTCGTGGAGAGCAGAGGCACACCTAGGTACCTGACGGGCAGGGAGCCCTCCTTAAATCCTAGCAGCTCAGTAATGGCCACCCTATTGCTTCTATTCACCCCCGAAAAGAATACATTACTCTTTCCAGGGCTGGGAGACAACCCAGATAAGCTTTCAAACTCTGTGAGGGCATCTTGGATATGCTTGACTGAGTTCAACTCTCCTTTACAGAAGATCATGAGATCATCAGCAAAGCAAAGATTGATCAGTTTAAGGTCACTACATCTCCAATGAAATTGGAAATCAGGAAGTTGGGATTTCTCCCTTAACAGGACTATGACAAACAGGTAGGAAGACAGTGGATCACCTTGTCTAAGACCCTTGTTGCCAACAATATACCTAGTGGATTCCCCATTTATGCTGAGAGAGTAATTGGCTGTGGTGACACAAGCTTTGAGCCATTTGATCATAATGGGATGGAAATTCATGGAAGATAGTACATCCCAAAGAAATTCCCACCTCACATTGTCATATGCTTTCATTATATCTACTTTCATAGCACATCTAGGAGAGGGTTGGCACTTGTGGTACCCTCTCATGAGCTCTTGACTAAGGAAAATGTTATCCGCAATCCGTCTCCCTTTAACAAATCCTGATTGAACAGGATCAATGAGCATAGGGAGGGCTGCCTGAATCCTTTTGCCAAGAATCTTAGCAATGCATTTGTAAACCATATTACAGCAAGATATAGGTCTGAAGTCGCCTACTTTGGAGGGGTTTGGGATTTTGGGGACAAGGGCAACCAATGTAGAATTTGCCCTCCTAAGTAATTGACCAGACCTAAAGAATGCTTTAACCGCCGCTGTAACTTCATAACCTACCACAGACCAGGCTTTCTTGAAAAAGCCAGCATTATAACCATCCAGACCAGGTGCTTTGGTGGGGTTTAGAGACCAGATTGTATCCCAAATCTCACAATCTGAGACATCCGAGATCATTTCAAGTTGTTGTTCAGAGGTGAGTCTATTCTTTATGACTTGTTGGAGGCGTGATTGGCCCAAGTAGGGTGTGTGATGGACAAAACCTAACAAGGAGTTATAGAAGTTAACAAAAGTAGACTTAATGACCTTGATGTCATGGGTGAGTGTGCCATCATCCAAAACTAAACTGGTTATTTTACTCCTGTTCCTCTGATTACTTACAGACTTGAAAAAAAAGGATGTGCATTGATCCCCCAGTTTGAGCCATTGGATTCTAGATTTCTGCTTTGCCAAGCTTTCCTCAGCTCTGAGAAGGGTAAGGTACTGACGATACACCACCCTTTCCTGGCTGATTACTGAGGGGTTGTTAGGATTTGCTCTCAAATCATTTTGCAATGATTCCAGGTGTTGTCAGGATGTGATAACCCTCATTGAAACATCACTAAAATCCCTGGTGTTGATCAACTTAAGCTCTTTTTGGAGGAGCTTAAGCTTCTCATATATACAAAACATGGGATTACCGAGTATCACCCCTCTCCAAACCTTTTGTAGTGTGGGAAGGAATTGGGGATGATCAGCCAGGAAATCAAAAAACTTGAAGGGTTTGATAGATTTCTCTGAGTTGGGGGTGATATATACAATTGCAGGAGAGTGATCAGAGATCCCCGGAGTGAGGAAGTGAGCACTGGAACAGCTGAAGTCTTTAATCCAGGCTTCATTCACAAGGACTCTATCAATTTTTGTAGAGACAAAATGTGCTGGGTCTTGTTTATTAGCCCAAGTGTAGAAGCATCCAGAGAATCTTAGATCATCAAGCTCAGCAGAGTAGAGACAATCATTGAAATCTTCCATGTGTGAAGACCTATGATCAGTGCCTCCTATTTTCTCATTTGGGAATCTAATTGAGTTGAAATCACCTAGTACTACCCAGGGGGAGGACACTCTCAATTGCTGGAGACTTTGCCACAATGCATGTCTAGCCATATAGCTATTAGCGCCATATACAAATGTGGCAAAAAAGGTTTTGCCATCAGCCTTCGATTGGACTTCACAATGGAGAAACTGATCAGATTGATCTAACACCTGAAGAGACACAATACTAGAATCCCAACATACAAAAATCCTCCCACTAGGAGCTTGGTGGTAGTTGTTCACAAAATGCCAGTAGGGACATATGTATTTAATGATCCTATCTGCCCAAGCCTGTTTTATTTTATGTTCCAAAAGTCCTACTACAGAGAGTTTATTTTTATTAACAAAAGCTTTAGCCTCTTTTTGCTTGATAGGGTCATTTAGACCCCGAATATTCCAAAACCAAGGTTAATAGGATGCATGGTCATAATAAAAATTGTGGGGATAGAACAATTAAATACCACATTTACTCAAAAAGGATACGGATAGAGGGCTAATAGCCCTTCTTTTTGCCGGAGCCGCTGCTCCTCTTCTTCTTTTTCTTGGAGTTGCTGGTGGAACCCTTGAGCTGTTGACCTAAATTTTGGGGAGTTTTTGGATTCCCCTTTCCAACCGTGGTACCTGCCCCGACCAGATTGCCCTTCTGACCTGTGGGAGGATTGTGCTTAATGTTGAGTGGTACTGGAACTGAATCTACACCATTCCCCAAGCTTACCACTTCAGTTCCTCCTTGCTCACTCCTGGGAGGTTTGACCGTCTCCAGTATTTCAATATCTTCATCTAGATCCTCGCTTTCATCATCTGAGTCTGATACTGAACTCCTCTGAGTCATGCTTGTGGTGATGGGAACAAATTTAGTAACAGCTTCGAGAGCTGATATCCCACCTGAATTAATGGCCGCGGCTTTCCCGACTACTTGCCATTCTTCCTTGGGGGGCGTGATAGGGACGGTAGTGGGTTTGACTTCCCCACCTGCTGATTCTGTGTTGCTGGAATTAGGAAGTATAGTGGAGGTTTTTGGTTTACAAGTGTGACCAAAAACCTTACAATCAACACACTTGGAAGGAAGTCACTGGTATTCCAGCTGAACCACCACATACTCCCCATTGACTTTCACCTGAATTTCATCTGGAAGCTCATCTCCAGCGTCTATTTCCACACATATTCTTGCATAGTCCAGCCGCTGCTTCTTTTCGGTGGCTTTATCCACATGGATTGGTTTCCCAATTGCACTAACAGTACGACTTAGCCCAGACTCAGTCCAACATTCAAGGGGAAGCTTGTGGACTTTAACCCAAGCAGGGATTGATGATGGTTGATTCCTGGATGGGACCAACATACGTTTCCATTCTGTAAGAACCAAGAACCGACGGGAGAAAAAATATGGACCTCCCTCCAGGACCTGCATTTTAGTGGCTTCATCCCTGAATTCAAATAGGAAGTATGAACCTATTTGTTTAATGGACACATGGGCATTGTCCTTCCAAGCATTCCGAGCTGTAGCCTTATAGCCTTTATCGCTTCGCAGTACAATTTACACCGGTAAAGCGGTTAGTCGCGTAGAAACTGCACTGAAAGGTTACGTAGTCAAATTAATTCCCCATGAATTATTGGCATAGCCATGTGCCTAGCCCTATCTCCAAACTAGTAGCCTTTATAGCCTCGCAGTGCAAATTAGTCCGGAAGATAACCAATCGCGTAGAGATTACACCATAAAACCCCGTAGTCACCCTTGCATTATTGTACTAGCCATAAATGACCTATGGGGGAATATATTCTCTCATAAATACCGCGTCATTAATAGCATAGCCTTTATAGCCTTTGTGATAGACGCAGTACAATTTTGTACCGGAAACTAGCTAGTCGCGTGCATTCTGCACTGTGAAACTCTGTAGGCTAACTAGTTGCCCTTGCATTATTGGACTAGCCTCATTATGACCTAAGAAATGAATATATTCCTTCATTTATAACGCGTCATAAGATAAGTATAGCCCTAGTAGCTTCGTGATAAATCCAATGCAAATTAACACCGGAAACATAGTTAGTCGCGCACTTCCTACACTGTAAAATGTGACTAGATTTTTACTAGCAGCTTCCTAGAAATTTCCTAGCAAATCTAGTTAGATTTTACCTATGAAAATACTAGACACATGCCTATTTTACCTAAGAATTTTTGTCCCCTAAAATCCCACCAAATCATGGATATTATTTCCTCCATTAAATGGAGGAAATTTCTAGGAAATGGGGAGGAAGGTGGGGGACGGCTAGGAGAGGTGAAAGGGAGTCCCCATTTGCCTATAAATAGAGTTTCATGCTCTCATTGTTTCACACACCAAAATCCTCCTCCTCCTTTGTAGTTCTATGTTGTTCTAGTGAGAGAAAATCCTACTAATTTTTGTTCGTTCTTCAAGTTCTTCTTGAGTTCATCTTGTTCTTCAAGAAACTCATCCAAAGCCGCCACCCTTCACCACCTCAAACAGCCCCTCGATCCAAAAATAGTAGTTTCGTAGCCATTTTCGTGTTTCTAGGAAAAGTACTAACTTTTTCTTTCGACACTCGTAGTCGTTACTCCGTCCGTTTATCTACCTAGCTTTTCGGCTTTCGATTAACCTCGGAATTAAGGTAATAATCTTTATCTAAGTTTCTACTAGTTATTTTAGCGCAACTTTAATTTTTAGTAATGTTACAATGCCCGGTTTAAAAATAAAAGTTAGTAGTTTTACGGTTTTGAAAAAGAAAAGTGTTATGATTTTAAAAATACTTTTTTGAACTTATGCAGTCGTTATAATGCCCGAATAGAAAATGATATTTCAAATTTACGCAGTTATAATGTCCGATTGATTTTTGGAAAAATACGTGAACGGTTGCATTTTTGAAAAGGCGAAATTATCAACAAATGAGAATTTTCTGAAAAAGACTCCGCGGAATATTTTTGGGAAATGAGGAAAATATTTTATGACTAACTTGAGACTGTGGAATGACCCAAGGCTAACACCCTTGAAAGTCTATCTAGAATGAGGATGGGTGATATTAACTAGATAGTCCGACCCCGTCTGCCTGGGACTTTCCTGGTTATTCTATTTATCGAGAAGGTCGCTAAAAGAGAAATGATATTTTAAGAGACATTGTACAAGAAAATACTGAATTACGGAGAAACACGTTTTATAAGGAAACGCTAATTTTTGAAACACAATTTACGAGAAAGTTGCATTTTTATGAAAAGAGATTTTGAGACACACGACACGATACGAGATTTACCCAACACGAATATCGAGATGAATAGTTACACGAGAAACGAGATGAGAATGAAAATGAGATGAGAATAAAAATGGAGAATCTGAAAACGGTACTGTCATGTAGCATCGCCCTTCATGCTGTTGAGATTCCGTGATGTGGTTAGGGCTAAGGAATACGATAGTGCCGCTATAGTACCGCCCTTCATGCTGTTGAGGTTTCGTGATGTGGTTAGGGCTAAGCGCGTACAACAACATAGTGGATAAGGCTTTGTATCATGTTGTTGAGGTTCCATGGTACAAGGTGACTGTGTTGTATCATGCTGATGAGGTTCCATCATACGATACGGTTGAAACTATGTTCGTGTGAGACGCGGAGTAGTTGGACATTGTATCATGCTGTTGAGGTTCCGTGATACAAGGCAGTCTGAACCTCGAGCCGAAAGGTTGGTGAAAGATGGGCCAATAACTTTCGAGTGATGGGAGATGACTGAGATGATTAGGATGATTGAAATGATGAAATTTGAAGAAGAATGCTTATGATAAAAAAAAATGAGAAATGTTACGAAGCTCATGATTACCACCACGTTACTCTGATTGACACTGACACAAGTATATTTACACTGAACATGTCGTATTTACTCATGAAAACTGCTTTCTATTAAACTCTTGTTATTATTTTCATGCCATCATATATTATTCTAGAATTGCTAGTTGGGATTTGGGTAGAGTCATTGCTGGACGTTTTTGCTCACGGTGTTGCACTTGTATAACCCTGGCATAATACCACGATGTTGCTCTGCGACTCTGACGTATTTTTCCAGACTATAGAGATGAACAGGAAGAGTACTACACCTTGGGAGATTATGGAGCTGGACAGAACACTGCCAGGGCTGACGGCCGTGCAATGGAGTAGAGAAACCCTAGTTGACCCTGTTTTAAATAAATGTAATGGCAGGGAGAATCATGTAATTTTGTTATGGAATACTGTTGTAAAACTTATTTATTATTTCTATAATAAATATAACGTTCCCAAAAATCAGGGGCGTTACAATATTCCTATACCTACCCAAGAAAATTCTCAGGAATTTGATTCCCGGTAATCATATTCATTTTCTTACTCAAGATTTCGGTCATCCAAACACAGCCTAAGGTATATCAATGGGAACCTTCCAAGTACACACAAGACTTCTAAAAGTTAAGCATCATAAGTGTATGAGTTAATTATTTGTTTCCAAGAATGGTATATACCAATCTCATAAACCAAGTCAATAATAAATTATTATTTTCAAATAATAATTTGAATACTTAAAAATCATGCTTTAAATATTGAAACACACAGTTTCAACAGCCTTGAAATTACATAAAGAGAATAACAATGCTAAAGTATGAGCTGATTAATAGGCCCGAGCCAAAGTATAAGCTCATTAATAGGCCCGGCCCAAAGCATAAGCACATTTTGGCAGTACACATTTCACCCGAGACCTTAAAATGGTCAGCAGAGCTGCCCTCTAAATTGCACCAGACTGGATCCGAAAAAACAAGGGAAGGTGATGGCGGTGAATTTACATACAAAAATGTAATTTTTTGAAGTTTTGTATTTTGCAAACCAAACAATCTTTTTGGAATGGAAGTACTACCAAATTTAGTTTTCCAATTTCATAAGACCGAAAAAAAAAATTTATGCTAAAACATTTTCTACCTCAGAACAAAGGTGAAGACACCCCAATTTTCGATCCCCGTGCCCATTTGGAATCCCCAATGATGAGAGAGATCAAAATATGCCTCGGAAGCTTTGGAACAATACTCTTTGTACTCGAAACCAAAGAAAAATCTCTTCACCATAAACTCTACCCTACACCATCTTATAGTACATTAAAAACCCTCTTTTTTGATATATAATATGTCTCAATCCGTTTTGAAATGAGGGAGATATGAGGATTTTACCAAAACGACTCTTTTCCCAACCATCTGAGGGTAAAATCATCATAACTTTTGATGTACAAATCATTTTGCTTCCCAACGACTTGGGTTAGAAAGTAGACTTATCAAGCTTTCCAACGACACCAACCACGCGCAAAACGGTGTTCGGTAGCACCCGGGGCGGCCCTGGGAAGTTTTGCCTTTTTATAGTGCCGCGCAGGACGCACAATTGGGCCGTACGGTGCACTTTTGAAAAATTCAGAATTTTTTTCACTTCCACCATACGACACACATAGTTGCACGGCATGGTGCTATTGTGGATACCGTACGGTTCCTGTTCTTTAGCGCAAATCTGGGGAATTTCCAGCAGCTCAAAACGCTACGAATCTCATCATGGTTTCGTACGAAGGAGAAAGGCTACCCTGTAGCTGGACATCTTGCCGTGAAGAATCTCATTTGCGTGTAAAATCATCGAAACCCGTCGCCTATATAAGCCGTGGTCCGGCCATGGTGAAGGAGGATCGAAAAATTGCGTGGGAAAAACCTCCATGAAAATCTCTCTGTGAGTTCTTTTAAAAAAACCTCTAATCCACCATTGCTTCTACAAATTACTCCTAGAATCCTCTTTCAAATCTACTCCAGTAAACCTGAATCCATACCCAACAAAATCCATCCGAAAAAAAACCAAAAATTCTAACCCATAACTCTCGGTCATTCCCATCCTTGCTAAATTCTGAACTGGAGGTCTGTTTGCTACAATGAAGCTTGGAGTAGTAGCATAGTAAAGGCTAAGTCAGAGGTACAAGAAGAGTTTTGTTCCAAGAAATTCATTCCGAAGGTATAATTTTCGGTTCTTCGCCAAAGTTACGTAACTTTGGTGTTCTGAGGGGTAATCGTTAAATTTATTTTCTTTGTTTCATTTATATGATTTTTCATCCAATAAAACCACTATTTTAAAAACCAGTTCCATTTCAAGGTTTCTGTAAAATTTTCAAAATTTCCGTAGGGTAACTGTGCCGTACGGCACTCTATCTACACCGCACGACACAATCAAAAGTGCCGTACGGTACAATTGGCCAATGCTTTGCTCCGTACTTTTTTATTTAATAGTTTGCCCAAAGCGTAGGGCTAGTGCCGGAGTTAGCAAGTTACCGGTAAAACCTGATCGAATCCACAGAGACCGAAGGAACCGAGCGTGAAATTTGTCTTGCGCGTGATGGTTTTTTAGCCTTGAAGCGGCAAACTTTGACTTGTGATTTGGGGTGAAATTCTCTCGACTTCGAGAATGACTTGGAATTTAATTTAAAACTAAAATAGACTAAGGCTAAGTTTAGGGGATTTCAACGCCCATGACTCAGGTCGATAGAACTACTAAGTATCAACATTTGGGGCTTATCACACCCCCCAACTTGAACTTTACTCGCCCGAGTAAACTAGATAGAACTACTAAGTATCTATATTATGCTATGCAAACTTCCCGGATTTAAAGATATGCTCAATTTACAAAAGGTAGGCAAGATTCGAACACACCCCGTTAGATCCAATCCGGTGCAACCCACGCAAATGCATGCCATGAACTATAGTGAACAAACTATGCCAAAATAGTCAAACACATGCACCGTATCAAGCTTTGATGCAAGAAACTCACAAAGATACGCTCAAATTTGAATTTTTTTTAACACATGAAAAGCCATCACATCCCATGACAGGCGCTAGCGAGTAAATGCAATAGCGAGAGACAAAAAGCTATGCATGCTAACAAAAAGGCCACGAAAGATGAAAGTAACTAATTATTCACAATTAAGCTAACTAGAACGGAAATCATGCTTAGATAAACATAAATATCAACCATGCATCACGTGGAGTCACAAGCATACAAAAGATCAACTAAGGACTTTATTAGCTTATAATGACCTTGGGTACAAGGAAACGAGAATACAAAATGAGCGATGGCCATATTTTAGCTTGGTTCACCTACCCATTGGCCACCACTACAATGCTAACTACCCAAGAGATGCCTAAACTACTAGATAGATACTAAACTAAACCACCGACATCATTTGACATCTTCCTTGTCATCCTCCTCAATCTCCTCCTCATCTAGATTATTCAACTTCTTGGATGTCTTGCCAATCCTCTTAACACAGTAATCAACTCTCTTCTAATTCCTCTTTGGCTCTTTCACAATAAACTTCATTTTTTTTATTTTTATTTTTTTCTTTTCTTAGAAAGAATTAGAGCCATAAGAGGTAACATTTGCAGCGAGAGAGGTAAAAGAAGGTCCCTTTTGGATTTGAGAGGTGGAAGATAAAACTTTAGGGCTTTTGGGTTTATAAATTGGGAGGAGAGAGATTTCATAAGATTTTCAGATTTTTTTCAACTCACCAACTTCCCCATCATTAAGATCAACCCCACTTCACATTAGAATATCACAACACTTCCTTAACATCCCTCCAAACATCCGGTTTACTGAGGTTCACAATGAATGGGACTCGGACTTGGTTCGAGATAAGGATCAAGGTGACTCATATGTGGTATAATCAAACAAAAATGCCTTGTATCATTTCCTAGGTACGCCAACGAACTCCAATATGATGCATACGAGATATTTACACTACTAAGCACGATAAAAGGGTATTATTTACGCAAATGCGGGAAATGAGAACAAAAAGCATGGGACGCTTTGAAATGAATTTCCACTCTAACCAATGCATGATACTTGACCAACAAGGGCTCAAATTCTTCAATGGAGTTCATGTATATACATGTGACATGGGTTCAAACACACAACCAAATTCACCGGGGTACCGACTCTTGCCATTATTAGCAAAATTTAGCATATTTAAGGTATCTATTCAATGAGAATACCACTAAACGGGAAGTTTTATCTCAAAAAATTTGACGGGAAATTGAAAACGGAAAAGAAATATGTACAACCAATAAAAAGGAACGGAATATGTATGTGCAAACTATACTATTCCCTCCCCCCAACTTGAAATTTGCAATGTCCTCAATGCAAGAGAACTAACGTAGAGAGGGGAAAGAACAAAAATGTACCGACGGGAGGGATGTCAACCTCCAACACCTCGACCAAGTTTGAGGCTTTTGCTTTGCTTTCCTCCTTTTGTCATTGGCACGGCTTGCAGGGTCTCCTCTTTCGGACTCCAAATGGATCCAAAGCCTAGTCGCACAGAGTCGTGTCCAAAGGCTTTATAGGACTAACAGACACCACACGTAATGACACCCTTGCTTAGGGCTCCAGAATGCCACACTCACCCCGAATTAGACTCAAACTACCAAGGCTGGTGCGGTAGGCATGGTCACCTATCAAGATTGAAATGCACAACTACCTACTCGGAGAAAGCGATTAGAACCGCCCGGCTCGTGTTATCCGGGCTCCACACAACAGTATAAATATATAAAGCGATAAACACAAAACCACCAATGATCTTCACGCGATCGCACGGGTACTACTTTTCTCCCCAAAACTCGAGGCTATGGATAAACCGTACGTAGCTCGAGTCTCGGGTGGCTATACCAGACCACCAAAAGCCGTTAGAAAAGCTCACCGGAAAGAAACTGACTGATTGTCCGGAGGATGATATTTGAACAAATAAGGAGCATCAAAAAGAACTTTTTTCACCTCAACTAAGAATTTTTCCCCCTCGTGGGGGTCCCATTGGTTCGAAAGCTCACCCATGTCACAATAATGATCAATGTTGGTTAACCACGGGCAACTTGGCAACGCAAACACTTGCTCACCTGGGAAAGTACCAACAACCGAGAGGGTCAAAGGTAAAACTTTGGTTGCTATGGGTGGCGAATTCTCAAGAGTAGTAGACATATACCCGGGCCCATACCTATCTTGTCTCTCAAGCAAAGAGTATAAGTAGTCAATCTCTGCATCCATCTCTTTGGC
>JAXBDA010010090.1:0-11204 GCA_036023075.1 Gaultheria prostrata
ACTCTCCTTTTTAAATAATATTTAATTAATTCAATTTGGTAATTTAGTTAGTAACCAATCTCGCTGAACAAGGGGTGGCTACCTAAGAGCCAAATTAAACTAGAATTCAGCACTTTTGAGTCAAACATCGTTCGTCCGTCTCTGTGGTTCGACTCTGGTACTTCCGGATTATTGTGCTACACTGATTGGTAGTCCTGCACTTGGGACGTGTTTTTGAGTCTTAATTTTATGCACCCGGTCGGTCAAGCATGCACCTGTAGTGTATATCCGGAACGTCTATCTCCGAAAATCGATAGTTCAAATTCGCAGATCTCTTAACGGTAATAGTTAACAAACATATCTGAACAATTGATTGCCAAGATGGACGATTTGGATGCGCACTACAGGATCTGGGGATCCCACTAACCCATTCTGTTGGTTTTTAGGCAAAGGCTGATGGAAGGAGTTAAATTGATGAGTTTTTAAATAGGATACGCGTTTACATGACATTTTGTTAATGTAAGGGTCTATGAGTGATTCTACTAGTCAATTAGGTATGTGCTTAAATCAAAAAGTGGTGGAGTTGAAGAGGTGGTTACTAAGAATTTTAGGTTTGGGTACAACAAAAGGAGAATAAATCGGGCTCTGTTGAGATTTTATCTTGGACAAATGTACAATTGACTTCAAGATATATTTGTTGAGATTTTATGTTAGTAATTTATTTATGTCCGATCAACCAATATCAAGAATTCCCTTACGTAAAGGTGGCAAATGGATGGGTTGGGTTGGGTTGGGTTGGGTTGGGTTTGAGTGGGTTGATATGGGTAATGGGTTGAATACGAGCGGGTTGAATATAGGCTTTATGATTATAGTTTGAACTTTCGAACACTAAACAAAATGTGTTCTTAGGTTCACCTGGAGACCACCTTGATGATCGGATCTGCTTGTCTTGTAAGGTGTATCAATCTTATTGTCAATGTCGAAATCAGATTCGTATGTTGCTTTGAATTTCTGGGTGTTGATATCACTCTTTGTCCACATTTAGCATATCTTGATCTAAAAAACCTCAAAATGCTCTTTTTGATACTCCAAAAAGACACTTTTGCATTCGGCCCATAATCAATTTTGAAACAAATTCATTCTTGTCAAATCCACATAGGATTTGACTTTGCATGTGAAGGTAAGATTGAAGAGGCTTATAATATAGCATAATATTTACAAGTTGAGCTTCAGGTAAGCATTGACTCATCCCATTGTAGATGCTTAGCGGAGGGTCAATTTAAAGTAGGGACCCGTATGGATCGATTGCATAAGAGTTTATGGCACCTAAACCTCTCTATATGTGCATCACCAAACATAATCTTGTGGTTCCGGGTATTAGAGAACAATGAGCCATGTATTTTTGCATTAAAAAGACTAGTAATAACAAATCGAAAATCTGAACAAGTCTGTAAATAGTTTTGACATTACGTCGTAACTTGAGTGCAGAAAGTATTTCTTGCCATCGTAAAACGAAAACCAATTATTCCAAAAGCTTCTACTTTACTACAGGATCAGATATAAAATCAGACAAACACACCACCAGTACTGCAGCAAAACTATCACACATACTTGAAACACAAATCCAAAAAAAACAAAGCTACGTAGAAGACCAAGAAAAGTACACCAAGTAGTTAACGAAGTAGGCAGACCCACTAGATCCGCTAGATAAACCCATAAATTGAAACATCTGCATCAGAAATATTGGTATCAAGATAGTACTCGTAGGGAGCAAATTTTTAATATATTGGCCAGCTGCAAATTAGTCCCTACAATCTCAGTTAAAAGATATTTGAACAGCTCGAGAGGCTCTAGGGAATGCCAGCAACTCCTGACTGACTTGGAACAGTAGCTTTAATTTCTTGTTTTCCGAGTTGTGACCAAATTGAACGTCCTTGAAGGTTGTAATGGTCATTCTCTCCATCACCTTAAGAGTTGTTGAGCAGGAATCTCAAAAAGTTCATATCATTTTGTAGATCTGCAAGGAAGTCCTCACTTGTACTCAGTTGCTTACTTTCAGGTACTTCCAAGATTCTTTAGGAAGTCGTAGATTTTGACATCCTTTAGATTGCACAAAAGATCAACAAAATTTGGCTCCTGGAGTTTCCAATATTCTTCATCTTCCGAATGATTATGAAACTGAAAATTATGAATCTAGCACGTCATACACGGATACAATAAATGTATGACAAACGAATTTAACCGAAAGAAACACGGTTGTTCCCAGTATTGGTATTGAACAACTCACCTTCTTTGCCTGAGTCTTATCAATATTGATGATCAGAGTCTTAATATTTGGTGATTGCCTTAGCATGTAGCCAATTCCTGGTAGCTCTCCTTTCGTCAGACTAGTCTTTATTGCTAGGCATGAAGCATCGAAGGATAGGCAATTTAGACTTTGCTCCTTGTGACGGCACAGAACCTGGCCATTTGTAAGCAGGAAATTACACTGTTAAACAGAAAAGTCAAAAAAAAAAACAGATAAGTCAGTTTCCACAAAGACGATTTTCGGACTGGACTGAGCAGGAGTTGACTCAAATTTCATTCTCTGTACGGGGAGCTAGTTTATGAAGAGTATTCAGAGGCCACCACACATTGTTAGTGGCTATTGAATAATGTCAAGTTGATACAACAACAGATTAACTAAAGCTAAAATTTGGCTGTCAAAGGACTCGATGTTTGTACCAGAATGTAGCAGCTACAGTCTAAGATATTTAACACGGCGAACATCATCAAGAGTCCTAAAAACAATCGTTCCCTCACCCCATTTGTATTGCCCACAGTTCACTTTGTTACAACCAAAGCTTGCACTTTCAAGAGAGTTCATCTTGTTGATGATATAGAACTTCCTAGACCTGCTTTTAATAAGTTCAAACGACTTAATATCAGCACCAGAAATCGACATTGTAGCATTGGAAGAGCAGGGATCAGTTTCATTTATCTTTAAGGTCTTGATCATACTCCCACGATAAATCTGGACACAGAAGTCGTAAAATCTTTGGCATTGCGTCAGTGATAGGGATTCAAGAATTGGAGTAGAATCTGTCAAATCAGCAATTGTACTACCAGAAAAGAAGGCCTGCTCAAGTGAGAGGATTTTAAGGGAACTGAGTTTCCACTTGATGGGAAAGTGTATCTCACATCTTACTAGTGACAAAGCCGTCAGCGATGTTGAGCTGAATAGAAAGTCAGGCAACCTGTAGCGTACAGATGGTCTCTCTGGGTGATTGTCACGGAAATCAAGATTGAGTTCGTTGACATTGCGGGTTTTCGCAAAGTAAATCCATGAATCAACATAGTGAGGTTCTGCATCGTGTTGCAGGAAAGCGAGGCTGAACGTTTTAATTGCCAGACCCTTGTGAAGAAGCAAGGACTGATTGATAAAAGCTACTTCTTTGGATCTTGACCTTTTCAATGGGGAAAACTTTAAGCAAGGGACATACAACCATATGCATCTCCACCTCTTTGAAAGAACACTTGTCCTGATCACATCCTTCATTGCTAAGTATGATAGAATGTGGTGAAGCAAAGGTTCCGGTAAACTCGTCAGAGGATCACATTCCTCTTCATGGTTTTTGTGAGTTTCCTTCGGTATCTTTGGTCGCTTTAGCATTGTTGCCTCCATATCCTTGCAAAACCCAGAAACAACTAGAGTTGAAAGAACCGAGAAACCCTGCGAAGTATTGTATAAACATTGAACCGGAGAAAGCTAGGAATAGGATTTCAGGAGGCAAATATTGGAGTAGACTCCATTTCTAGTAATCGTCTCCTTGCTTTTAACACTTATTGGTATACAAACATTTACATACATACATATATATATAGGGTCCCCTTAAGGGATCCCTTATATAAAATTGCATGCGGACCTAGCCCTTTTTCCACCTTTCGGATCAAATTTCAGCGATCCGAACCTTTAGATGTGTTTAAAACGTGTTTTTAAGGTCCAATGCGAGGATTCGTTAAAAAAAAAATACCCAGAAGGGCTTGATCCAATCAGTTTTAGGGTGAGATTGGATAAAATCAAGTGTGATTTTATCAAGTGGGGAATTTTTTTGATAAAATCTGACATTTTGCATAGTTTCATATAAAATCTGAGATTTTTGCAACATCTCTGATTTTATCAAACTTCTTGCTCACTTAATAAAAACACACTTGATTTTATCAAATCTTGATTTTATCAAGATAAAATCAAGTGCCAAACTCACCCTTAGATAAAAACGCTATGAACATTTGGAGATCATTAGATATTCAGACTCTGATTTTGCTGGTTGCCTCGATAATAGGAGATCCACTTCTTGTTCTGTTTTCATGTTTGCTGGAGGAGCTGTGTCATGGAAAAGTGTCAAACAGACACTCATAGCTTCATCTACCCTGGAAGCTAAATTTATAGCTTGCTATGAGGCATCAAATCAAGCGATATGATTGCGGAATTTTATCTCTGGACTTCATATTGTGGATAACATTGAGAAGCCACTAAGGATTTACTATGATAATAAAGCCGCTGATCAGATCAAGCCCTTCCGGATATTTTTTTTTTTTTTATGATTTCTAGCGAGGCGCAAAGACCCTTAAAACATATTTTAAAAACATTGAACGGTTTGGATCATCAAAATTTGATTGGGAAAGGGTAGCCACCGTAGGAAAGTAACTCTGATGATTTAACTTCCCTACGGTAACTGGCACTTTGGTTCCCTAGATGCTAGGAATTGCTTGATTGCATGCATGAATGCATTTTAACCCCATGTCTCAGGTTATGAGAACCCACATTTCGGAGTACAAATCCAATGAACAGGTGACTCATTCTTTCAACCTGGATATATAGTTGGCAGGCCCTTTTCTTTTGTGGCACCCCAATTTTTATATAATCCGGAAATACAATTTTTTTAAATGTGATTACCCATAAACTAAGTGTAATAAAAAAAAAAAACAAGAAGAAGATGTTCACTATAAAGAATCCATGTTTTCCCATCATGCATTGATCTATAAGTCCAACCAAAACTAAAAGAATAGGAACAAGTGATTAACTTACCACCCCTCAGTTTTCAATTTGCCACCAAGGCACCAAAATATAACAAAAGTCCTTACCCATTTCAACTACTCCGTACAATAAAAAAAAATAACACAAGTTTTTCCTTCCATATACCAAAAGACATAGCAAAATATTGCTTGACTAGAATCTAACATTTACCATTACATTCCCATAGTAAAAAATATACAGGTAGTCAAAAGATTAGCCTTTGAGACCTAATAAAATGATAATTAGACCAACTCGTCTAACAAAAGCTTGCTCAAACTTTAAGGGAGGGGTGAGCACAACCGCCCCACATATAATCTACTAGAAACTAAAATATGCAAGTAACATGTTTAAAATTATGAATGCTTATACTCATGTATCCCATTATATTATACTCTAAAATATACTTGCTCAATACAATTCATAACGAATATAACCAAGTCCAAAAAGATGAAACCAAAATCCTTCAAAAATAAAACACGTCTAATTATTAACTCAAGTAGCCAAGTAGAAGAAAACAAGAGCACATAAAACCGAGGGTCCAAATAATCAAAGCTTTGTAACAATCCTAGGCAACTGATCAAGCCCCTAATTCATCCAAATTTATGGGCTACTAACCCAAAAGCCTATTGGGCACCTTATCCCGTACGGGTTTACAAACTATACAACAACGGAAAAATGACCAAGCAGGCCTCCAATACATGGCTCACTAGCCGAAATAACCAGTATCAATTTCAAATCATCCAAACCCAACATGTAAGTAGTACCAACTCTCAAATCCTTAACCTTTACTTAAACAAAAATCAAGAAAATCCAAACCCAAATACAAGTATCAACTCCTACTCTTCAACTACTTATCAATCATACCAAATAACATATCAAATACATTAAAAATATGTGCTCTTCACGAAACATCACAATTCATTAATATTCCCAATTACTACTTTCAATTAAGAGTTGTGCGGGGGTGGTAATTCACTCTTTCATTGGCAAGCAATTTGGAAGACGACGGCACCGTTGAAGGTGAGTTTTTTTGTGTGGTGAGCAGCTCAAGGAAAGATTCTTACCATTGATAATTTGATTCGGAGGAGAAAAATTTTGGTGAATTGGTGTTGTATGTGCAAAAGGGATGCGGAGACGGTGGATCATCTCCTCATCCACTGCCGAGTGGCATGGGAGTTGTGGGCATTAGTACTTTCTTGGTTTGGGATGCATTGGGTCATGTCAAGGAATGTATGGAACTCCTGATTGCTTGAAGTGCTAAAGTGGGAAAGAATAGGAAGCATGTTTGGGCCATGATTCCTCTATGTGTGATGTGGATCCTTTGACGGGAGAGAAATTTGAGATGTTTTGAAGGGAATGAGAAACCTCTTTTTAGAATCAAAATTTTTTTGGTGGAAAGCTTGTACAGTTGGGATAAGGGAGAATGTAACCCTAATCTCGACCAATTTTTACTCTCGACCAATTTAGATTGGTTTGACCTTTTTTGTCCTCGTAGCAGTGTATAGGGCTTGGCTTAGTTCGCGTAGCGGTGTATAGTCTATTCTTTTGTATATGGGATACTTTTCCTTCTTGCTCTCTTTTTAATATAATTATTTACTTATCAAAAAAAAATTAAGCTAGTATGAACAATGAACAAAATGACATATAATCTATAAAAAAAAATAACAATTTTCTTTAGGTACACCACTACAAGTACATTGAATCAACTCCTAAACCCATCAATTTAAACATACAAGCACCAATACTAGTCATATTAGGGTTTTTTCATATGACACACTACTAGAGCACAACACCACAAATAATTCTTCACATGATAACTTGCATTTCCAAGAGACTAGTAGAAAACCTTACCTCAAGAGAAGAAAAGACCCAAGTAGCTAGGAATCCAGAGTAGTCGAAATGAAATTTGGTCCGGAAAAAGGCGTTTAGCCCTCTTCTAGATTAACTTTACTTCTTGCACTCTTTCACAATTTACATGTCTTGGCCTTTGATTTTGGAGAAGAAGAAGAAGATGAGTTGGTAGGGTGTGACGGAGAGAGAGAGAGACGGAGAACGGAAAAGAACACAGAACTCAACTCGAGTATTCGGAGAATATTGTACTATAAATGCGAATCTGCACTAGGCTCCCCTCCAACTTAATATTACTCCTACAGATAATATAAACAAAGTTTATACCACTAACAATTAATTACTCTTTCCGTTCCGTTTTTAGCATCAACTATATCATTTTGAGCTCTCTCTTAATAAGTGTGTAATTAAAAATTTAATGGCCAAAATTTATACTATAGTAGTATTTTATACTTTTGAAAAGTTTATGGGTAAAGAGTTAATGGGTAAAAGTTAATGTAAAATAGAAGTAAAAATTTATGTGAACGGCGTAATGATATTGTCTTTATAATAAGATATATTTACAAAGCAATACACTTAAAAATGGACGAAGAGAGCACATACTAATTAACTACAACCCTATTATACATGTAGGTCTCACACACTCGGTCCACGGCCCCATAAAGTCGCGTCTTATCAACCAAACATAATTACACATGGATATGCACAAACAAAAAATCTTGTGTCGCAAAATCTTTATTATAAAAGAACTCAGTTTTTTGAATCCCTTAAAATTTCAGCCCTTGGATTCAATGGATGGTTAAGATTGATTGTAACGTCAGTCTTCAAGGGCTTGAATCGATTAAGCTTTTAATCAATGGCCAAGATGTATTTTCGAACTCAAATTTTGCCACCCTAAATGGTCGGCCATACTTGGAAACAAAAAATGTTGCCTATTTTGATTCTCTCTCTCTCTCTCTCTCATGATCACTGATTTGGGAACACAATTTCCACTCTCTTTGCCAATCATGTAACAGCCACAATTGAAAATGAAAGCTTCAATCACGTAACAACCAAATCAGTAAATCGAATAGGCAACGTGTGGAGAGAGAGTTCCCATAAATCGATTTTCTGGGATCCCATTTCTAATTTATATATGAGAGGAAACGAAGATGATCTTGAATTTGGTTGGAAATGCCACTGGTTCGTCTCTTCTCTCTCTCAATTGAGTTCTCTCCCTCGCCGATACCAATGTACAAGTCTTTCTTTTTTTCTCTATTTTAAATCTGCCTCCTTCTTCTTCTTCTTCTTCTTCTTCTTCTTCTTTTGTAAACACTGTCTTCTTGTATTTTGGAAAGATTTTGATGCAGATTTGGAATTTTTGGGGTTGTACATAGTTTTGGATTTTTGATGAAATTCGGTTCGGGGTTCTTCATGTGATTTCTACATTGGTTCACTTCATCAATTTTTTTTACTAAAACCTATTTTTATCAGTCATCTCCTCGCAGCTCCGATGAGTTTTTTTATTTCTAAGTTTTTTTATTTTGGGAAAGTTATTCCGTGATTGTTGTCTATATTTGCAGAGGTTTTTGGTGATGGAATCTCATTAGTTTACGTACGGTCAAATCTTAAAATCAAAATTTGTGTTGGACATGGAATCTCATTAGTTTACGTACCATCAACATTATCCCTCCGTTTCAAAAATGATGTTCAAAATCACCATTCACATTCTTCAAATAATTATCTACATCTTGTAATTTATTTATTTTTTTGTGATTGTAAAAATATTATTTTATTAAAGTAATGCCTTGTTCGGTTGGGTTTTGAAACCCGGTCTCTATTTTTTGCCCAGTGGAGCCCTCTGACCCATAAGCCATTTTCTCTCTCCTTCCCCTTTTGGGAGAGCCTAATGCACAATTTGTACACAAATGAGTCAATGGGGCCCACTTTGGAGTCTCATACAAATAATCAAACCCGATCATTGACTTTAAAATAAATTTTTGATTGGCCTACGAGAAAATCAGCTGAATCTAAAAACTTTAAATATTTGATCCAATCTTTCAATTTTCATTCAAAATTTAGAATCCTGAATTTTGAAGAAATTTTAAATAAAAGTTAACTAATTGGATCAAGTACTTAAAAAAATCTGATTGAGCTAACTTTTTTTAGAGGCAACTCAAAAAATTATTTTAAAGTTGATGAACGGCTTGGATCATTTGTATGGGACTCCAAAATGGACCCCACCGACCTATTTGTGCACAAATTGTGCACTAGGATAGTATCTCCCAAAATAGGAAGAAGAGAGAAAATGGCTTATGGGCCAGAGGGCTCCACTGGGCAAAAACTAGAGACTGGGTTTCCAAAACCCAACTGAGCAAAGGTCTAAGTGAGATCTATCAATCGAGATCTATATTGCATATTGCATATAGGTATTATTATATATTAAAATATATAAATAATCTTTTGAGAGGTGTGAATAGTGGATGATGGACATTCTTTTTGGAGAAACTTCAAAAAAGCCTCCAAACTTTGACCGTAATGCCTCATAGGCCTCCAAACTTAATGAAATGTTAATTACACATCCAAACTTTACATATTTGCTTCAATTACAACCACACCGTTTGGATCCGTCAATTCACTAACGGCAATTGCTGACCTAATGCCTTGGCACTCTTTTTGGAAGGAAATGGAACTTGTCAGTGGGTCTTCTCCCGCCTTTTTACTCCCTCCTTCATTTTCTTTCTATATATATACGCATCACATACCTAAAAACCCTATCTTCACTCCCTGGTTCTTCTTCTAAAACCCTACTTCCTTCTTATCTCTCTCCCATCTGAAAATGAGAAAGGCTGGTGACATTTCTAACTTTATGGAATACAATCCTTGCATTGTTTGTGGCAACTGTAAAGAGATGTTAAACCCCCAGGAAGAAGGTTTGTGTCCTATCCTAATGTTGCATGCAAAGACTTTGGGTGGTTTGATCCACCAATGTGTGAGAGGTCTGTCCAAATAATTCATGGGCTACTAGAAGGGAAAACAAAATGGAGGCTGATATTGCAAGACTGAAGGACAAGGAGAAGAAGTTGTGGGTTGCCTTTACGTAGGATAACACTGAACCGATTTAGATACCATGTAGCATCCAACCACTCTGTTTCTACTTGCAATCTCAAACAAAATCAACGGCATCGTTGATTAACTTCATTGACGCATTTAAGATCCCAAAAAATTCAATACTTGTAAATTCACCCATATTCTGAACACATGTTCAGTTATTCCATATACGACATCTCATCAATATCACATAAATCAAAATATGTTATACTTCCCCCTATGTAAACCTTTGTTCGATTACCCCTTAACACATAGCCATGATGCATTCTAATAGTAAAATAATTTCCAGAATCTGCACAATGATCAAGCAATAAAAAAAAATATTCACACATACATTTGACTAAAAAAAAACACCCCATTAAACAAACCCCATTCACTACTACGATACAAAACTAAAACCAGACCAATCATTATACAAAGAAAAGGATTAAACAATCATATTTCACTAGGTGGGACAAAGCCCCATTAGAAAAAACCCTAATCGATGCAGTGTAAAGTACGTACCATATGTAGGAGGATGACAACCAGATTCTCGCATTATCCTACCCACTTCATCTTCTTTTCGATCGATGAAGGATTAAAAACCAGATTCTTGGGATTGGAACGAGAGGATTAACGAAAAATTTCAGGTTTGGAGGAGTGAAAATGGGGAAATGGGTTTATTGGGATTAAAACGAGTGTATATATGTATATATGTTATATAGCTACATGACTCTCACGTGTTTCCATTTCCCTCCAAAACGAATATATATGTTATATTGCCATGTGACTTTCACGTATTTCCATTTCCCTCCAAAATGAGTGCCAAGGCGTCAGGTCAGCATTTCCCATTAGTGAATTGACTGATCCAAACAGTGTGGGTGTAATTGATGCAAATGTGTAAAGTTTGGTGGTGTAATTAATATTTCATTAAGCTTGGAGGCCTATGAGGCATTTCGGTAACAGTTTGAAGGCTTTGTTAAAGTGAAATCTTTTCTTTTTGAGACAGATGGAGTATAAATTTAAAATAGGTATAGGTTCTAGACTCTCTACATCTTTGATCTTCTTGAACAACTGAACACGAGACGTGTGTCATTTTTCTTACCATAGGGTCTATGTTAAGCATAAGAGCAAGCCCAACAAACTCCCTAAATTGGCTCCCATCCCTATTTTAGGGAGCCAAACCCCAATATTAGGCTCCAACAAACTCCCTAAACCCCTCCCTAAAATACAAAAATGAATAGTGCCTCCC
>JAXBDA010010091.1:0-11201 GCA_036023075.1 Gaultheria prostrata
TAAAACGCACTTATTCGCTCGAATGTACCTGAAACCTACAAAACGCACCTTGCACAACATCAATCATATAAAGACGCTAAAGCGCGTGCATGTGTGATCTATATGAGCTAGATGAGCCCGGATATGTGCAATATTAGGGGCTCATCAGTGGGAATGATCATGTAAACATAAATTTTGGATGGAAAGGTATTGTGACTGATATGGTAAAAATTTCAATAGAACTGTAGTGGACAAAATATTTTACCATGATCCAACTTTTTACGAAGGATAAATTTACCATATTTACCATGCTCTATTTGAGTTATTACAATTGTTGCTGGAAAATTGATGTGTAAATAAATTTACCATGACTATTCAAAATTTTATCATATTTTCTGATGAAATCATCTCCGTCCCCTCCCCACACAACCGGCCCCCTCTCTTCTCCTTCTCTCTCTAAAATTCTCTCCAAATCATAACCAAATGCACCTCCCTCACTCAACCAAACCATAGATCCATCCTCCTACGTGTTTATCAAGACGTTTGAAGCCCGGGTCTCGTTTCTTTGCGCTTGGAGAATTGATTTTCAGTTGAGTTTTGGTCTACATCAATTGGAGCTCAATCTTTGAGGTAGGGGTGTTAATCTACCTATTCTAAGTGTTTTTGTTGATTTTTGTTGCATTTTCATAGTCTATTTCACTTAAATTTTGCTTGGGTTGAAATTCCCCCACCAAGAGTGAAAAATATGCAAATCTGTGTTCTCCTGAAAATCTGCCCCGTCCGCTCAAGCAGGATTCATGGCCACCCGAGCGGGATTTCCAGTAGCTCCTTGTTTTGCTATTTTGCAATTTTAAGTCCCGTTTGACCTTTCTTTGACCTCCGATTGTGTTATTCGATTGTGTACTTGAAATTCCTAGCACTTAAACTCCATTTCTTGATTGAAATACAAATTTCTAGTCATCGAATTCGTGATTCGTTTATCTATTGATTCGATGATTAAAACGACCTATCCCCGTGGACACGACACATGTTTATGTAACGAAACCGATAATGTACTTGGTTTTGAATGAAAATGGATAATGTTTGATAAGGAAAAATGATGGACACTTGGGAGACATGAAATACTTAAATGGATAATGTTGAGTGTGAAATTGGTTTGTGATTACTCAGGACACCATTTGGCGAGTCCCGAGGCATGGGCTACAGGGCTCGTAAATCTCGGCAGGGGTTACGAAGCCCACGAATCTCGGCATAGGGCTACGAGGTCCTAGGGAGATGTCCCTAATGCTCGGGAGGGGTTACGAGGCCCAAAATACTCGCCAAGGGCTATGGGACCTAAAATTCCCAGATTTTTGAAAGATTGGATAACAACGGTTATAAAAATGCGGAGGTGAATAGATGATTTGAAATTATGGACATTTAGAGTCGAACAAGAGAGTTTTCATGAACTAAACGACGATCTATGATACGATGACACTTGATAGATTGCTATATCTTTCACAAGCCCATTTGGTACATAGATAACCTCATCTATCTCATGTTCATCCCATGTATTTTCATTTAGAGTTTGTAGATATACCTCTATTGGGCTAGTGTAGTTCACCCTAACAATTTCAGGTACCACACATGGAGCATGAGTTGATTGCTTGGAGTGCTTGAGTTGGGTTTGAAGAGCATGCATTGAAGACCTACCATTTTATCTCATGAACCTTATTTTTGAGAGATAGCTATGTAACTCTATTTATTCATTCATCTTTTGACTAAAGGAAAATTTAATAACTTAGATTTTTCAAACTTTTGTCTATCATGGGATATTGGTATTCAAAAGTAGACTTGTTATATTTATGGAACTTGATTTGATGTGAGGTGACTTTGGATATTTATGAATGGAGTATTGGGTTTTTATGTTGAGAAATACATACTCCCTCCGTCCCAATTTCTTGGGCCTCCTTCCTTTTTTGGAAATTTAAAAAAATTCTCGATATCTTTTAATTTATAATACTTTTTATATTCAATATGGATCTTGTTTGATAGATCTCAATTAATTTTGTTAAACAAAGATTTCGAAATAATAAAAAATATTATAGATTATGAGATGTAGATAATTTTTTGAGACATCCAAAAAGGTAAACATGCCCAACAAATTGAGACGGAGGGATTATTTATTTATGTTAAAAAATTGAGGGCGTGACAAAACAACTTGGTAAATGTGACACACCTTATACAACCTACCAAGCCAATCATGCATTTTCAATAAACAAAGGCCCACCATGAACATCTGATGATTTGTCCAAACGTACCACCCAAGCAAATCGACGGCGATTGAGACGGCTTGAGGAAAGATTCGATGGAAATAAAGCTAGTCAACAGCGATGGGTACGAATATAGAGGATGACAGTGGACAACGACGATGGAGGACAACGGTGATCGACGAAGATGGAGGATAGCGGTGATCGACGATGATGGAAGATGGTAGTGGGGGAGGATTTTAAGGACGGATGGCGAATTGTGTGGTGGAAGAAAGTCCAGGGTTTTAAATTGGTGACTTATGGGTTTGGCATGAAAGTTGGGATTTTTGTTTGATAGGATATCCCTTAATTACTGCATAGGACCTACAATTTTTAAAAATAGTCTCATTTTTCAGCACCTATATTAGATTTAGTCCCAAAACTCATATTATATACAACAAAGGGCAAAAGAGAAAGAGTCTGGGAGAAGACTCGACAACCGCCACTCCTCCCCTCCCCCACCGCCCCTTCCACCTTCTCCCACCTCCTCCTCTCCTCTCCTTTATTGCTCTCCTCTATTACTTCCCCTTTGGATTGCCGGCAACTCCCCATGGACGACCAGATCTTCTCTCCTCTCCCTATGGGCGGCCGGAATCCCTATTTTTGGGCCAGGGGGAGCAAGACTGAGGTTTCCAGATCGAGACTTCGACATCGACGGTGGCGGCGGCTCCGGTGTGACAGCGGCGACGACTTGCTCCGGCGGTTTATTTTTTCCTTTTCCTTTTCTGTTTTTATTTTCTATTTTATTTTCTTTTTTATTAGTGGTTGTATTATTTGTTTGGTTGATTAATACATTTTTCTCTCTTTTGGCAAAAAAGAAGAAGTAACAAATACGATTTTTTTTTAAATAAAGACAACAAGAAAGTACAAAAAATACGATAAGTTAAGAAGAAACGACATAGTAGGAAAATGTCCATTTAAACTTGGGTCCCAATTTAAATTGTTGTTCAAAACAAAAAGCCCAAAAACATGTAGAGCCCACTCCAAGTACTTAATTATTGATCGGAGTTATCGGATTGAGATCGGATTCGGATCCTTAACTAGCAATGTGTTGTATAGTGAAGCAAAGTTGATGGAGCATAGAATAATCACTCCTCTAGCACGTTAATCATCAAGGAGCAAAACGACAGCAGAGAAAAGCTGTGGTACAGCCAGAGGCCACTGGGAGGGAGAAAAAACAGAGGGAGATTGCACACACAGAGAGAAAAGAGAGGAGATGAGGTTTATGTGGGAGAGTGCAATAAGTCAAACAGCAGTAAATAAGGAAAATCAGATCAATAAAAACAAACACAGCAGCATTAATAATTAAAGAAAGAGAGTTGTAGGTAATGAGACAGCGAAGTCATCTCCTCCTCCTGTACGTGAGCGGGAATAACGCCATCTCCATTTGAAAACACACATCCCCAAATTCTCGCTCCGCTCATACTGACTTTTATTTATTTATTTATTTTTTTCGCAAATACTCCTAGTACAATTCCAACAGCTACAGATTTCTGAATTCCTCTTACACTTTTTCCTGACATTCTGTAGATCTCAATCCAGATTCTTTTATTGCTTTTCGTTTTCTACACTCTGTACTTGCTTGTTTGTTTGTATGCACTGCAGATTTAAATTTACTACGTGGGCTCCTCGGTTATTCAATCAAGCTTCCAATTCGATCTTGTCCACAATCCAAGGTATCCTATGCTCTCTCTCTCTCTCTCTCTCTCTCTCTCTCTCTCTTCAATTTTGTTTTCTTCTAGTCCTTTGGGTGGTTTTGCGTTTTTGGGTCTCATCTTTACGAGATGTATTTTGTTCTGTATTTCCCAATTTTGAACTTGGTGAGATATCAACATTTAGCATCTCTGTGTGTGTGCAGTGATTGGGAATTGAGAGGTAGCCATCAGATGAGTAGTTGGGAATTTCTGGTGCAAGGAAACTTCAAAATTGATTGCTAATTTGAAACAATCTCAATTAAGCATCTGACATTTTGTGTTTTACAAGTATAACTTCCTTTTTAGGGCTTTTCGAAAAGGCTAACAAACATTCACTCTTGGTGGTGGTTAGATTATTTGTTGAGGAGTGAATTCCAAGCATTTAAGCTTAAAAATCATCACAACAGCCATCCTCGTCGTTTTCATCATCCTTCTTAAGCCCCATATTGCTTTTAGACTATGGGTTTTGTGCCTCTTTCAGAATCAGAATCAGATTCTCAATCTTTTTTATACGTTTCTTAGATTCTGTGAATTTGTATTGTTGATTTCCAGAATCTAGTTACCTTTTCTTTACATATGTGTTCCGTATCAATAGTGGCATTTTTGCAGTGATAAGCCTGCGTATATCAACCCTTCCCAGGATCCGCGTATGCTGAAGTTTCGTACCACTCGGTACGACCTTCTATGGGTAGAAATTTATTGAATTGAGTTGGGGATGGACCGCCGGAGTTGGTTGTGGCGGAGGAAGTCTTCCGAGAAGAGCCCCGGTGGTGGCGAAACTGAAAGCTCAGGATCACTATCTTCTCATTCCGAGAAATTCTTTGATGATCAGGTTTGTGCCTTTCACGTACCCGAATTCTTAATGCCAATCTTGGATTTTTAATTTTGGAACTGTTTGACTATTGGTAAATTTAAGTAATGTTGAAACCACCTAACTGCATTTGTTTATCACCTTTTTTTGCGTGGTTATGTTGGTTGTTACATGTTCAGTTGTATAAGTTTAATAAGAGAGACTAATTTTTTGTTGTGTGAAATAAACAAAATCTAGACTAATCCAAAGTCTGCTTTGTATTAGTTTAATAAGAGAGATTAATTTTTTGTTGTGTGAAATAAACAAAATCTAGACTAATCCAAAGTCTGCTTTGTCTCTCTGCCATTCATCCCCATTCCCCTCCATGATTGAATATTATATGTATAATTTTTTGCTTCTTTCCTTATTTTCTCTAGTCCAAAAGGCTATTGTTTCCATGAAGCTACTAGTTGGATTTAAAAGGAACAAAAACTTAATAGCATGTTGAATTATATGATTTGGGAAGTGTGATTAAAAAAACTTCAATATTCACTTATTCGGGTGTAACACCGGACGTATGCTGGTATATACAGACACAATTTACTAAAAGAGGTGGGCATATGCCCTTGTTAATCTGTGCATGCAAATCATCTATAACTTCTTTGCTTTTTGTTTCCATGTAAAACATTTCACATTGAAAAATGTCACCATAAAAAATATTTTAGACTGAAATAGTTATGGTGCTCTGAAGTTGTGATCACAATCCACTTTTTTAATTTATCTTAATTCTTAGTACGTTATTATGTGCTCATTACTGAGATGCTCTGGACCATGAATGAAGGAAGCATGGGAATGAGCACATAAATTAATTTGGGTCTCTAGGCCTGCCCTCCCTGATGCCTTTCGGCTTTGATTTTAGGGTATGGTTCTGCAGCAAAACGTCCCTGTAGCTCCTCGGTTCTTGGAGGTTTAAGGGGGCCACTTTTTCAGTGGTACTCTGAGAGCAGCCACTTTGTGCATATTGCCAAAGGTCAGGTCTGTCTCCAATCGTCCCCTGTCCATACCCCCAATGATTGGGGACTAGATGGGTTCTGTTATTGTTGTTGTTGTTGTTGTTGTAATTCTTAGTACGTTATTGGGTTTGGAAGAAGAACACGACGGTAAAATAAAGGAATTGGTCCAGTTTCTTTGGGGAAAATAAGAGCATTCAAATTTGGAGAGGGGGCATGAAACGGTAATGCAATGAAAGAATGTCTACAAGCAGGTATGCTTTTCCAGATTCAAAAACTGGTCGCATAAGTTTCGGAAAGATATGGAAAACCTTTTTCCTGTGAAGTTCTGCTATACTGGCTGGAGCACCTCTCAAATCTCAAGTTACTGAATGGCAATGAGAAGTTTCCATCTTATCAAGATCAATGACAGTTGTTTGTTGAGAAACTTGGTTGTCCACCATCATTTGGACCACATTTGTCCAAATATTCATTGGAGGTGGACCACAATTGTCAATTGTCTAAGTTAGTCCTTTTCCTGTTGGCATTTTACCCCAAAATTCATCTTCAACTACTCACATACCCTAGAATAACAATTTTCCCCCAAAATATCCACTTAGTAACCTCCGAACACCCCCAGTGAACAATTTAGGGACTGTCTCGGAGAGAGGCTCAGTAAAGTACAAGCTTAGCAATCGTTATGTTTGGTGGATACTTGATCTTGTAAACCTCTGGGAAACCTCTGCTTGTCTCTGAAGCTTCACGTATTAGTGTTTTGAAAATTCACAAGCCCTCGGCAGATTGGAACTTAGGTATCTGGCTGCAAAATCAATTAAGTACAACGAAAATAAAACAAACTCCCACCAGTAGTCTCAGATATTCATGGCTCAAATAATGTTGATTGCAATAGAAATCGGATAACTTCATTGTGAGCAGTATTCCTTGTTTTCGGCTGTAGTTGGTATGTAGTAGGATGTTGAGATCTGTATCTCATTGTTGCATTCCATCGGACAATAGAATTGAAATTATGATATTTTTGGCCACTTGCCAACTTAAGTAGTATGACTCCCTCCAAGGTGGAGTAAATACTGCATTCAAGTCTGATTGGTGCATAAGTCTGGTTGTCTAAAAAGAAAACAATGGGAAAAAAGAAAAGGAAAGCACCGGTGGTGGTTTGTCTTATAGAAAGGAGCTTGAGCGTAAATGAATGTGCTTTGAGTTTTATAAATTACTTTCACATTCCACATGGGTTGAATTTTTCTGTCCTCTCACCTAGTTGGTGTTTATTTACTGAAGGTCTGTTCAAACCATAATACTCAATCTCCAGAAGTCACATCTAAAGCAACACCGAGTTATGAAGAACTTAATGACAGTGTGAAGACACTAACAGAGAAGCTCTCAGCAGCTCTTCTTAATATAAGGGCCAAGGAAGACTTGGCAAAGCAGCATGCAAAAGTTGCAGAGGAAGCCGTTGTAGGTGCGTACTTTGTTCCTACCTTTTGCGGAAATTATTTTCATAACGCATGTTTTTTTATTTTCCCAATTTGCTTCCCAAATTCGAAAGGATGAAGATCATTGGCACCCTACTTCATCTTGACTGATGTTCCTGCCTTATTTTGGTACTTCGTAGATGTTTTTTAATTGCTTTCTTAGAGTCATTAGATTCCCGTCAATTTCTGCCTTTTCTTTGGTGCTTTTCTTCCTACCTGCCGCTTGGCTAACATTATAATTCAAGGGTCCTTACTGGGTGAAGTAAAACTGTCCTGAATTATTATTCAGAGACAACCATCCACAGATTGCAATTGAATCATTCTAATTTGGCTGTTTGAGCATAGTAACATTACTTCTCAGATAATCACCCTCTTCTTCAAGTTGGAAGTTTACATCTATTTGATCTTTTTTGTTTGCTGTCTCACATAAAAGGATGGGAAAAGGCTGAAAGTGAAGTGGTGGTTTTAAAGCAACAACTTGAGGTCGCAACTAAAACGAATTCAGCCCATGAAGATCGAATTCTCCATCTCAATGGAGCTCTCAAGGAGTGTGTTAGACAGCTTCGACTAGCTAGAGAAGAACATGACCAAAAACTGAATGACGAGATTGCCAAGAAAACCCGTGAATGGGAATCTACGAGGTCTGAGCAAGAGAGCCAAGCTTTTACCTCTAAACTCATGGCTGTGGAGAAAAAACTTGACGCTGCAGAAAAAGAAAATTCAGTTCTCAAGCTTGAGCTTCTTTCAAGGGATGAGGAGCTTGAGATGATGATTATTGAGAGGGATTTGAGCACCCAAGCAGCTGAAATGGCTAGCAAACAGCATCTGGAGAGCATAAAGAAGGTGGCTCGGCTTGAAGCAGACTGTCGAAGGTTAAAGGCCGTCGCGCGAAAAGCTTCAAATGATAATAAGTCTGTTACTGCCTCCTCGATTTACGTTGAATCCTTCACTGATAGCCAATCAGATAGCGGGGAGAGGCTACTGCTGCTTGAAGGTGACAATCACAAGACGGAGGGTTCAGAGCCAAATGAGTGTATGAAGGCTCTTGGAAGAAACCTTATGGTCCCTTCGGTTGATATTAACCTGATGGAAGATTTCCTTGAGATGGAAAGAATTGCAGCATTACCTCGGATGGAGAGTGGACCTTTATCATATCTACCCCACGAGGGGGAAAGCCCTTTAAAAGCAGATCTCGAAGCGATGATTTATCGGACAGCTGAACTAGAGGAGAAGTTAGAGAAGGTGGAAATGGAGAAAATGGAATTGGAGATGGAATTAGGTGAATGCCGAGATCAGGTTAAGAAATCAAATGATCGGAGAATAGAAGTAGAGGCGAAAATGGTGGAGCTTCGAACTCAGTTATCTCGGGAAAGAGACGCAAGACTTGCATCCGAGGCAAAGATTGAGGCTACCAAAGAAGTAGAGGTGAAGATGGTGGAACTTCGAACTCAGTTATCTCGGGAAAGAGACGCAAGACTTGCATCCGAGGCAAAGATTGAGGCTACTAAAGAAGTAGAGGCAAAGATGGCGGAGCTTCAAACTCAGTTATCTCGGGAAAGAGACGCAAGACTTGCATCTGAGGAAAAGATTGAGGCTACCAAAGAAGTTGAGGCGAAGATGGTGGAGCTTCGAACTCAGTTATCTCGGGAAAGAGATGCAAGACTTGCATCCGAGGCAAAGATTGAGGCTACCAGTGCAAGGAGAGAATGGGCAGAGTCACAACTAGTAGAAACTGAAGCTGAGATGAAAACCTTGCTTGCCAAAATTGGTTATTTGGAAGAAGAGGTTGAAAAGGAGCGGGCTTTATCAGGGGAAGCAGTGGTCAAGTGTCGAAAAATGGAAGACGAAATTTTGAGGATGAAACGAGAAGTTGTGATCTGGAATTCAGCAAAGTTGAATGGAGATCTGAAATTGAAGCAGGTCAGTTTGTTTCTGCAGTTTCATTTAGATTGTCAAACCCGCCTTTCCTTCAAAACTATAACTCTATATAGCAAAGAAAAAAATGTTCTTGTTATAGACATATGTGCATGAATACTTTCCTGCAAAAGAACACATGAAAGTTTGAATTTCCTCATGGGAATGGTAGTTTCCTCATGGGAATGGTGGTTTCTACTGTTTCCACTTTCTGACACTGTTTTATTTCTAACAAACGTAACCTTAGAAAGTAGAAAACCGACTGCTCTGCAGAACGGCCTGTGGTAGATCAAGTCTTCCCTAGTAGCTTTATAGTTTTAGTCCTGGTTGATTTGTTCATGAACATTTGACATGATTAAATATATAATCACACGTACTTAACGATAGTTTATGACAGGAAAAGGAACTATCAGTGGCTGCTGGTAAACTTTCGGAGTGCCAGAAAACAATTGCCTCTCTTGGAAAGCAGTTGAAATCCCTGGCAACATTTGAAGACTTCCAAATTGACTCGGACCAAAACATTGGAGCTCCCTAAAGAAAGACCACGATTTCCTGGACATGGTTCTGAATCATAGTAACCACGTATTGCCAAAAAACCGATTCATCAGAACGTATGTGTCCAATAGACTGTTGGTCATGAAAAGAGCCAAAAGGGGTTTCAAAAGTATATCGCGAGAAGAGCCCCGTTTTTCCATCCTTGGCCTAGGGTATGACCCCTTGTGTCCTGTATTTATTTAGTTCTTTTATACCCCTTGCTTATTTACCATTTTATACACCTTGCTTATTGATGAAAAAACACAGCAGAAAAGCGAATAGCTGAAATACATCTGGGTTGTATATTAGAAAGAGGGGTTGTATATCAGAAAGTTTTGGTTTTTTTTTTGTTTTAGTAATGACAGATTGGTGATTGTATGAAAATTTTGAGCTACAATAAATATAACAGCCCCTCTTTGTGGAGAGAAACTTGGGTGCCGGCTGGGTACCACGTAGCGATACCTAGTGCGCATCTTGGTCTTCCAAAACACTACTCTTAGACGGTTGAGATGTGCACTCGGGCACCACGTCAGCTATACCCTATTGCATTCAAGTTTTTCAGATTGGGGAAATAACTTCTCTGCATATTGTGGCACATAATTTTAAAACTTTCCGAACTTTCAATCAAAACATGTAAAAGCTTATCTTGAAGCGTTACTGCATGTAAAAGGCGAAGATTTCCGTGTCCTTTCATTTTTTCCATTTGTCATATTCAAGTTTCTCTACAAATTCAAACTCAAAACAAGTTATAACGGGTGTTACTAAAACCAGGAACTGCTAAAATTCAGCAAATTCCTTTGACAGTACTTCCTCTAGAGTATAATAGGATCATGTGAAACAGAAACAGCAGTTTCTTAAGACCAAGAGACCCAAGAGACACCTTGAACCAAGTTCACAGTTATTCTAATAGTTAAGTTTTCCAACTCTTCATGTTTTCCGGTGCTCGACAGTCCTGGGGATCATCTCTCGGTCAGTAGATCAATCAGCGCAGCCTTCTAGCTTCCCTCTCGGACTCGAGTAGGGTGAGAATATCCCCAACCCTGACTGGTCCCTTGACATTCCTCATTAGAGTTCGCTTTGTGTCATCTATAAACATCACTCTTACCTGAGTCACCTGCCCCCTTGATCCTGTCCTACCAAGAACCTGAATCACCGTCGCATTCTTCACCTGAGAATCCATTTTTCCGCTGCTGCTGCTGCTATAACAAATACCCACAAGAAACATAAAACGAGACTTCTCATATAAGTTTCTAAAGGTACATTCATTAAGATGCAGAAAATGAGAGAGACAAGGAGTTTAATTATTATTAATACAAAAAAGAATCAGACAACACAGCATAGTATATATCAAGCAACAGAGCACCCTTGCTGTTAGGATTTTTATTCACAAAATATTATTTTATCACAAGAATAATACGATCACATGAATATAGAAATACAACAAGTAAATCAAGCGTACGAAAATAGTAAAAGTAGGAAAGATGTTGCCTGTGAGAATGAGAGTCGTGTAGTCACTGTCTTAA
>JAXBDA010010092.1:0-11200 GCA_036023075.1 Gaultheria prostrata
TAATGTACACAAATTATACCTATATGCATATATACACATACATATATATACTATATGAACGCATATATACATACATTCATAAAATAAAAATAAAAATACAATTTAGAACGGGGCGGGTACGGGTATTCGGAGGTGGATATCACAAAATTATACCCGCTCCATATTCTACCAGAGATTCTTTAAGTTCTACCATACACGCTCCTTTTGGATGAAAATATTGAGTAATATCCACCTCCAAAAATGCGGGGCGGAGCTGGTATCCATTTGATTTGGGGAAATTGTCATCCCTATCTCATGCTTTGTTTTAACTGAGATACTATTATCTCATGATTTTGTTTTTTTTAGCTGAGATACCATTATCTCATTCTTTTGTTTTAGAAACAGAGACTATTTGCGTTGAGATAGTGTTATCTCTGTATATTTTAGCTCAGATACAGTTATCTCATGTTGTCTTAGCTGAGATACCATTATCTCATATTTTGTATTTGTAGAAACAAAGACTATTAATTTTAGTTGAGATAGTGTCATCTCTTGCTTTATTTTTTAACATTGAGATTGTACGTTTTAGCTGAGATACTATTATCTCATGATTTGTTTTAGCTGAAATACTATTATCTTATGCTTTGTTTTGTAAAAACAGAGATTGTATGAGTATCTCTTGCTTTATTTTTCTACACAGAGGCTGTAAATTTTAGCTGAGATAATGTTATCTCATTTTTTTTAAAAACAGAGACTGTTTCGGATGAGATAGCGTTATCTCTTTATTTATTTTCGTACATAGACACTATATAAATCTTATGAATTACAATATACTTTTACTGATATTAATACACTTTTTTGAATATCAATATTTTTTACACATTGTTAGCATTTTGCTTGAAAATAGTAGGAGTAATTCTGTATTTGACTTGCTTTAAGGACTACTTTGGCAAAAAAGCAAAAAATTGACTTTTATTTTATTTTTCGCTTTGTCTTTATTAAAAAAAAATCTACATTTGTTAGTTTTGCATCAAGTTTTCGTGGTTTATTGATAAAATTTTCTCCATGAGACAAATCAAAGAAAGTATAAAATAATGGTCAGAACGAAATTTTATTTGAATAAAACAGAAAATAAACCAAAAATAACCTAGTTTTTTCGATTAATTTTGGCTTTATTAAAAAAAATTAGTTTCGACTGTAATTTTATACTTTTTGGATTCATCTCATCGAGACAAATCAGTAAACACGAAAACTTGATGTAAAATTAACAAATATAATTCTTTTTTTAATAAATACAAAACAAAAAAATTAATTTAAATTTTTTTGCCAAAGCAAGCATTAAGTATAAACTTCTCAAAAAAACGAAAGTAAAAACTTTTCAGAACTTTGTCTAACATGTCATATTCCAATTTGAAGCAATACAACAATTCTTTGGCCACATGTCCCACATCTCAGAACTTGTTAAAGTGCATCGTAACCTCCGTGGTTGGCGCCAAGCTTAGAAATGGGTCTTTGTGTTTTTTGGACACGCGCGTGAACCTGGCGCATTACAAACTTTTTGGGTGGACCCCCGCCTCCTGGGAATTGTTACCACGAACCTCCGGACAACTAGCCCTTTGCTAGCCATTTGTTGTATAAGTGATGGATACAATATATATTACATACCCCTAATTTTGGGCCAAAATTCATGGGCTTAAGTGGACCGCCTAGTGCTCCTTAGCTCAGGGCTAGCCCTGCCAAGACATTAAAGTTATTGAGTTAAGTATTTATCACTGAATCACCAGTTATCCCTTAAAAATCACCACTCATAAATAATAGTAATGAAAAAAAGGTATTAGTGAGAAGATCCATATATGTGTTAGTGGCCATAATTTCGTGGCATTCCAGGATTCTTAACTACACAATCATGTGGATACTCAAATTATAGGGTTTCATATTCATGGTGCCAAATTGTTACTGTTTGGCAGGCTCGCTTGGTTGATGAAAATTCTTCCCACATTGCCAAATACACCTGCTATTTGGTAAATTTAACTTGTCAAACCTTGTCCGATATTGCGCTTATTGTCAGTTCTGCCAGGAACAACACGGGCTGTATTTTGTTATTTTTGGCCCCTTGCCGAATCAAATTCATTAATCAATTTTGTTCATGTTGTAGATTTTGAAATGCTTAAGTGTGGTTTAAAATCGTATTAATTGGATATCATTCAATATGTGATAAGAAAGCAAAAACAACTCTGAACTAACTTCTGCTAGGCCTAGGATCCGATCTAGTATGTGCAAAATCCAGTGTTGAATCTCTTAAGCTTGAAAGTTTCTTTACTGAAAAAATGAAGGGCTGAATTTAATGTAGTATTTGGCACAAGAAATTGAAATATGAACGTATTATGTTCAGTTTTCTTTATAAAATTTCGGGTAACGAGAGTGGCAGGGTAGAAGAATTACGGAATTGGTGGCTTAGCGGGATGGTAGTGGTGGACTGATAGTAACAATAGCATAATGCCGATCGGAAAGGAGGAACGATGATAAAAGAAACATGAACATAACACAAACAACCACAATCAATCGGGCGAGGGAGAGTACAAGTCGTCAAAAACTACAAAGAATGGTGCCGAAACCACCCAATGCGCCGGAAACTAGACGAGGTCACACAATGAACTTGCAATGAGGGGTTGCCTTCCGAGAACAGAAAATTAGCAACGGCGCTAGGGTTTCCCATGATTTCATTTGGTACACGGAATGATTTTTAACATTTTTTTTTACCATACCATATACATCAGCGGGAGCTAGTGGGTTAACAACTGAAGGGAGTTCAAAGTCTCTCTATAGACTCGAATCTCATACCTCTCTCTCGATACCAAAGGGTACAACCAGATGGGCTAACAGCCAAATCTAATTTTCACCATGTTAACATTGGACATTACACAGCTATATTGGGTTGTAAACAAGTGTGTGACTTTTCACTCGAATGAACCTCTTATTAAGTATGTGGAGTGCAAGTGCCTTAAGAAGACTCACAAGACCAAGAAAGATAATTGGAAGAATTTTTTATGGAGCAAAAATTCTTTGAAAGCAGCGATATTTTCTAGGACGATTAGCCGGGACAGTATAAGGAAAGTTTCAAGGATGGGTTCAAAGAAAGGTTTCGATGGTTCCACTCATTCGATCCATGAGGAGGTTAGTAGCGTCCTTCGTAAGAGGAATTAGAATTTGATCAAGGAAGTCCGGGAGAACATGAAGATGGGTGTTCGCTTTGGTGTTAAATATCATAGAAGAGAGAGCTATAATGTTAAGAAGCTCCTAGAATTAAAGGGAATCGAAATTTCCGAATAGGAAATTAAAGCACAAAATTAAAGCTCTTGACATTTTGGAGGGAGATGCCTCCATTTCTGTGGAGTTCTGATTCGCTGCTTGTCTGTTGTTGGGACTCTCTTGCTTTGTTCTCGTTCTTGTTAGTTGGAGGTTTCGTCATTTGGGATTTTTTTTTTGCTTTTCAGGGTGTTTTCGATACTTCTGGCTTTGCTTGTCATTGGTTGGTTTAGGGGCTAGATCTCTTTGGTTGTTTCGTTGCCTTGCTGTATTTTTTGAGGGTGTCTCAGGAGTGTTTTTTCTGGTCTTGGTTCAGGTTTCTGGTTAGTATCTTGTCACCCTTCTTATTTTTGGCTTTTTCTCCTTTGGGCCCTTGGCATTTTCAATCTCGGGTCCTTTTAATCTTTGTAGTTCGTTTTCAAAAATTAATAAATTCTTTGCTTGGCAAAAAAAAAACTTTCATTGTGTGCAAATACTAGATTATGTCCACACGACACTCATAGTACAAATGACGCAGCGGAATTCACGAGAAAATAGTTAGCGTATTAATCCAAATGAAGATAGGTTTCGAATACTTGAGAGTTCTTGAATCCACAAGAACTCAGAAAATATTATTGGTTAAAAGTTAAATATGCCCATAGGTTACATCCTTATTTATAGGCTAAACCCTAACTCAACTAGGAAATAGAACAATCTTGCTAACCAAGAAATCAACTAAGGAAACTAAGAAACATAGAAATAAAATAAAAGATTAATCAAAGTAAATGATTTGGCATAACCTACTGTTTGTACCCACATTTGACACAGAATCCTAGCAAGGCCGAAAAGATTAATTTCAGGCCAAAATGGGCTAATTGGACCTAATAAGGTTAATGGGCTTGTAGATAGTTTTATTTGTTAACATAAGGCCCAATTAATTTTATAGAGATTAGGCCCATGGATCATGTTGATGCAATTGATTTAAGGATTAAACCGAATGGCCCTATTCTAATATGAAAACTTAGGCCATTTAGAATAAATATAAATGACCTTAATATATGCTATGTATAAAATGGCAAATAAGAGATAGATGGGCCAATTATCTCTACACTTCCTAAAAAAAGGAAGTGGGAGTGGAAATTTTTCCGAGCGTAGAGAATTATTTCAGCGAGATAAACACCTGAGAGTTGTTGGCGCAAAAATAGAGGGTAGTTATAATATCGCCACATGTCAGTTTCTCACGGCCTCTCCAAGGCTCCACCTTCCCATTATCCATAAAATAAGGAAGCAAGAGTTAGGCGCGGAGGCCTCTATGGTTCCAAGTTTGAAAAATAACTTCCAATAACCGCCTGAGAGGGAAATTTGAGAGCATGGGACACTTGGCAGCCATCAACAAAGATGGGAAGTTGAAGAAGACATGTGGCATCTCAACGCGAAGGAAGTTGGTGCCAAAAGCCTAAAAAAAGGTTCCATAGCCATCAACCTCACGGTTAAAACTCAAGTCTCTCGACTGACCTATCAAAGATCCTTAACCCGTTGAAGCCTCTCAACCACGTTGAAGCCACCAATTCCGTTGAGTTCATTTACCTTCATCGTTCTACAAGTCTAGCCTAGCCTAGGACCTTGTTTTACGATTCCTTGTACCCAGCTTTTTGTTAATCTTTATTAGTAAAAGTTGAATTTTATTTTATCGTTGTCTACTTATTTTCCAAACCGTTGGGAAATATTAAAGTTCTTTACGATAAGGCAAATTACGAACCATCTTGTGGCTCTACCCTTTGGGTCACAACGCAATTGTCATGTACGTAATCAGAAAAAGGCATGAAGGCCTTCACAACAATTGGATTGTACCACACAGTCTTGGCACGCCCGTTACACAAACCGCTTAAGCGCTCGCGGTTTCATTTTGAGTTTTTACGAGAAAACACCTGCCTAGGGAAATTACAACTATTACCTAATAGAGATATGCCAAAACAAGTAGCACAAAATTAAAGTTTCCTAAATCAACTTGTAAATATAAGAATGATTCCATAAGTTAAAACTCTTAAGATCTTGTCCTGCATCAATCTCCTTTTCTTTAAAACAACTCGTCCCCGAGTTCTCATTGGGAAACTGCCATCTTACATGCCAAATAAATAAATATTTGGAATACTTCATCCCCTTGATTTCCTTACAAAAAAATATCACAGAAAACAATACTTGCAATGTTATCTTCTCGGCATGCTTCAGTTGATTGATAAGATCCACTATGAATCCTGTTGCACTCCAGAAATTTAACAAAACCAACTTGACATTGTGGGTACTCTTGATCTTGTTTCATCTTGGTATTGGTTGACACATCAACAATTGGCTTGATCATAGAGTCATCAGATAAAACAACATCAATTTCTTCCACTGAAAAATCAATTTGGTACTCAACAACTTGATCGCCAACATCCATATCAAATTTCTGCTTATCACCCAAATCAATATCATTTTTCTTCTCATCAACTTGAATTACCTCCTCTTTTAAAACTTCTTCAACAACATTATTGGCAGATAAGTTAATTGTAATTTGTTGCTTTGACTCATATATTTCCTTTAGTAATTGCTCATAATTTCATGGCAAAAATATCTCCATCATAAGTTTTTTAATTCTTGACCATGCGCGAATAGGACTTTTTCCCAATTGCTCTCTTAAATCTTGCATATTTAACCACCATTGTACTGCTGGCCCCGTAAGTTTTAATAGCAAATATTTCCACCTTTTTCAAATGGCATTCTCACATACTCAGAAAAATCTTTAATATCTAAAATCTAATCTAAAACGTCCTCAAAATATTCATTGCGGGACCCTTGATTTAGGTAAGTTGTCATAATACCTGAAATCAACACGATTAGCTGGGCGTCTCCCAACTACAGTCTGGTTAATGGGTTGGTGTTGGAAAAATCACATCCCCGAACCTGGTTAAGAGGACGGCGTTTGGCAACTCTTACCGTGCGATTCTCTTCAACCCTTACGTCTCCTTAGTTAAGTTGAAAAGTCAATTGTTCGCTAAATGTGTTCGTGTATCTTCATGAAATTCACAAAATTTTGTTAACTGGGTTTGTTGATCTTCTACCGTCGCCCTTAGATCAACAAGCCCATGAGCAACGTCACGGTTTGTGTTATCAACTTTGTTAGGTTAGGTGTCATTGAGCAAGAAACGATCTTGCTTTGATACCACTTGACGCAGTGGAATTCACGATAGACTAATAATCTTGCTAACCAATAAATCAACTAAGGAAACTAAGAAACATAGAAACATAGAAATAAAATAAAAGAACTAATGAAAGTAAAAGATTCAGCTTAACCTTCCTAAGAAAATTATGACTATTACCTAATAGAGAGATCTGCCAAGTGGCACAAAATTACACTTTTCTAAATCAACTTGTAAATATAAGAATGCTTCCATAAGTTAAAATTCTTAATATCTTGTCCTGCATCAAAAAATAAATAAAAGAGTATCAGCTTCAATTACATGCCAACTTTGCAACATAAAGTTGGCAAGAAAAGCCAACACAATGAGACTGAAAAATTCAAGCTCAAAACTCAAATGTCCTCGAGGAATTTTTTTTTTAGAAAGAGTTGAAGCAATGGACCTCACGAAAGAAGGAAATATTTTGTTCCTCTCACTCCCAAAAGAACAGAACATCCATGTTCCTCTTCTGAGTGTTTTTTTTACTTGATGTCCACTACGCAGAAATGCTGGGTTGGCCAAGCCCAATTGATATCTGACTGGACTTCAAACACCCCTCTTGCACCCCCGGTTCGCCCCTGCCCACCCGTCTCCGAAATACCAACAAATTATTCCTTTTCAAGACCACAAGGCACACAAAGAAAATTGTACATATATACAAATACAGATGTGCACATACATATACATAGATATATAAGAAAATTATACTTATATACAGATGATCTTATAAAGGCTCCTTTACATAGCTTATGTAAGGAATTTTTCGTACGAGATTGAATTTTGACGATCCGAGACGATCTGAACCGTAAGATGTGTTTAAAACATGTTTTTAAGGTCCAACGCGAGGATTCATAAAACAAAATATCCGGAAGGGCTTGATCCGAACATTTTTTGATAAAAAAAACGTCGTGTGGATCTTAAAAACACATTCTAAATGCATCTAACGGTTCAGATTGTCGAAATTCAATCTTGAACAAAAAATCTTTTACATAAGCTCTGTAAGGGAGCCTTTATAAGATCTTCTTCCTATATATATATTCCCCTTTCTATGAGGGATCGCACACTTTAACAAAGTGTGGGAGTCACCCAATTCTCCCATTTTCAGATCAAATTTTGACAATCCGAACCGTCCAATGCGTTTAAAACGTATTTTTAAGGGCCTACGCGAGGATTTAGCAAAAAAAAAAAAAATACTTGGAAAGGCTTGATCCGAGCAGTTTTTCATACAAACCGTAGATATATATTTTTTGAAAAATCGCTTGGATGAAGCCATTCCGGGTAATTTTATTTTTTTTTACGAATCCTCACGTGGACCCTTAAAAACACGTTTTAAACACATTGAACGGATCGAATCGTCGAAATTTGATCCGGAAATGGGAGTTCCACACTTTTAACAAAGTGTGGGATCCCACATAGGAAGTTGAGTGTGTGTGGAAAACTTCTAGTCAGGGATCCCTGACTTTTGTTGAAGTCAGGACCTCACCTTTCTTGATTGAATTTTGATGATCCGAATCGTCCAATGTGTTTAGAATGTGTTTTTCAGAGTGCCGCCCGCGAGGAATCATGAAAAAAAAAAAGCCCGGGAAGGACTGCTTCTGAGCAGTTTTATATTTTAAACACATTGGACGTCTCGGATTATCAAAATTCAATCGAAAAATATGAGTTTAGAACAGTCCCTAACTTTATATATATATAATCCTCAACATGTTCCTTCAAGCGTCTCGGATTGTTATCAAAGAATCAAGTGCCATCTCAACACCTATCATCTTGGTAAGCAAAACCAATTATCTAATGACGTGAAATCGTATTTACATAATCTTCTTTGAGAGTTAATTGGTGGTTTTACCTCAGTTTAGTTAAGCTTCAATACATATGAGCAAAAGAACCTCTTATTTTTATCTTGTTATTTTAGCATCAACATCGAGTACCAAACTTATGTGTAGTAAGAGCAAGTGCGGCAGCACTTTTCTAAAAATACCAGTGAACAGTACATTATTTTCATTTTATCTACATGCATCTCTATCAATACTCCAAAAATGCCATCCATTATACCTTTTCTCTATTAAAATATTACTATAAAAGAGGGGGGGGAGAGAGAGAGAGAGAAAGTAAAACATAAAAAATGGGTAGCTCAGGAATAGTACCACGGTATTAGGCTCCGATTGGGCGCCAATTTTCTATTTTTTGCATTCTCCTTCTCGGTTTTTGGGCGTTTGGCAGCAAAGTGGAAAACAGTTTCTCCCCAAAACAGTTTCTTCATTTTTGGCTATAAAAACAAGAAAGCAAAAAGAGGCATACCCCTCCTTTTCAATTTCTACTTTTGGTTTCTCTCACCTCTCTCTCCCAAAATGCATTCTGCACATTTCTTCCAAACACTTATCCCAGATTCAAAAGTCATTCTAGCCATAATCCAAAAAATCAACAAGCCAAAAAGTTAAAAATGAAAAGCTGAAAAGTAGGCTCCCAAACACCCTCTTAATACCGAAGCACTGTAGTGGTAGGAACTTTACCTGCCCAATACCGAGACTGCTACAGGCAGGATTCCCGTTTTTCATAGCTTAAATAGCTACCAAGTGGGGTTTACCGAACCTGCTGCTCATGCTCTAAGAGACTAAAAGGATACAAGAGCACAAATATAAACACATTGTGTATTAAAAAGAGTTGGAAAAGGTAGGTACGACAGAATCAAACATCTAATTTTACATTTACTCGCATTAGTACTGGTGTTGCCACCGAACTCCACTGTCAGCATCAATTAATGTGAGGCGAGACTAGGCTCTCAACATAAGGATCTATATTGAAACACCCTGAACAATTATGGACCGTAAGATGACTAAATGTGCCATCTTTGGGGTTGTACCGAACTAATTGTGACTTGATACGTAGTAAAACTTCGCCATTCTTCAAAATGCACAATCTATTAATTCGATGTGACACGTAAGGTACGACAAACAACTTGGTCCAAGACTCTGTAATACCATATTCCTTCATTATCCATACATCAGCACAAGCATCGGCATTGCAGTAACGGGCCATGCACAAGCATCCATTTAAAACCTTCAAAAAGATCTCATGCAAATTACAACCATCTCCGTATTCAGGTTCTAAAACCTCGCCATATGTTTCCTTTGCCAAATCAAGAGAAACAATATTATCATTGGACTCATTAGCCACAGTCCAGTGGAGGGCTCTGTTCACAAATGTCCCTTTATCATTCGGAAGAACACAATGAGGGAAGTCTCCGATTCGCCTCCACGAACCAGACCTTAATGTATACACTTGAACCTCACAACGACCGCGAGGGCTTTTGAATATTACCACCACCTTGTAATCATCAATAGAATCATCATAAGCAAACCCATACGACGCGAAGTAATATTGGTACGGCATTTCAACATATGGCAATCTCTTGAATTCCCTAGTAGACGGGTTCCACAGAAATACTTCGCGTTTGATTGCCACGCACACTAAACCATCACAGCAACCCACAACCACCGGCATTGGACGATTGGGTTCTTTACAAGGGTAATCAAGCTCAACAGCAGTATCAGAATTCTCGTGCAAAACAGCACGAAGAGAGCATGACTTCACATCATCACCACGAGAGATTAGCAAGAGTCTATGGTGGGTATAATCAGTGTTCGTAGATGCTAGACTAAGATGGGTTTTCACGAATTTGGGATTTAAAATCAATGAACGCCATGACTTGCAAACGCACCTCAGTTGCAGCAGAGACTTGACGGGAAGCCTCAACAGAATTGCTTCGATGATTTCGGACGGGAGGTTCGGCAGGGGCTGAGAATCTTCCGTGAGAAGGGCGATTTGAAAAGCCTGCTTGGTCTTTTTGGGGTCTCGACAAGTCGAGGAGCTGCTTTCGGCGGCCATGGCTGGTAGCTTGTGTCTGTGTTTTTTGGGGTTTTGCGATTGGGTGGGTTATTGGTGCCCTACTGCCCTTATTATATCATGAGAGGAAGAGACGTAGACGAAAGCAAAAGTGCAGAGAAGAGTGAATTTAGTGGGGATTAGGGCAACAAGTAGTTTATGAAAATTAAATTACAAGAGCCCAAGTAGTGGAACACCATATTAACATTGTGCGGCGTCCCATATCCTCTGTGTCCGAAACCCTTGTGCCTCTTTGGTCCGAAAACCCTCTGCCTCTGTGCTAAGGAGGTTAGGGCCGTTGAATCTGGGTTCGTTGCCTAGGACTCATTTTGATATTCCACATTGGTTGATGATTTACACCATTTAATTTATGGAAAATATTATTTTATGTGTCATTATAAGAAATCAGCTCATTCAAATATTAGAAAAGAGTTGATCGATTTATTCACTTTTCATTCCTGCACATTCATGAGCAAAAATTGGTTGAACTCTTACCCATATCTAAATGAGTTGACTTAGGGGTGTACAAGAAAACCGAAAAAACCACGAGACCGGACCGACCGAACCAAACCGATCTATTTGGTTTGGTTCTATGGTTCAATGGATTGGTTTTGGTTTAAAAAAAATGAAAACCGTATATTATGGTTCGGTCCTTGGTTTTATAATTGCAAACCGTGGTTGGAACCGAACCGGACCATTAATACATATTGTACATACATACATACATATTTCTTCTTTCCCATAATGGCCAAAACCCTTCCACTCCCCAAAACTATTTTTTGTTTCCCATAAATCTAAAATCCTACAATGATAGCTATATTAGAACTCTTTTTAAG
>JAXBDA010010093.1:0-11199 GCA_036023075.1 Gaultheria prostrata
TAATTCAAACAAAAGGGTAATTATGTAACTTCATTAACTTTCTATTGCTTATTTTGGAAAGTGGACTAACATTTTGGGACGTCCCAAAAAGGAATACTGGACTATGAAAATGGGACGGAGGGAGTATGAATTTTCGGGTCCTTACACCTAACTTGATCTCCACATGCCGGCAACGGTAAGTCCGTGGATAAGAGTTAGGGTGAGAGATTTTTGGGCATCCCATCGCCATCTTTTCCTTCCTTTGATTGGTCATATCGACTGTTCTGATCGGAGAGCTACCTATATCAACGGAAGGAAGGGTATAATCTGGGTGTGGCCATCGGAGTTTATGTTGGTGGCCACTTTCTTTTGAGTGTGGATCTAATTCCACTTTCTGTTCGTATACCCTTCTCCTCTTTCTTTAGCCACTGATTGGGGGATTCCAAGTTGGTATTTCCTTTGTAAGCTAGGATCTCTGATGACGTCTAATCTAGGCTTAACCCTGTTTGTGGATAATCTGCCCATTTCGATCAAGAAGATTTGGATCTACAACCTATTCACAAAATTTGGAAAAATTGCAGATATCTTCCGCCCAAATAAGAGAAGCAAAATCACCAACATGCAATTTGGATTTGTGAGATTCTATAACAGAAAAGAGGCATTCACTGTTGTGGCAAATACAAATCAACAATGGTATTGGGGTCAGAAATTGGTGGTTCACACTGCTAAGTTTGGCACTATCAAACAGCCTCAAAAGCAACTCCTAAAGGTTACGAAGAAAAAATGGATTTACAAAGTGAAGAATTCCAAGGAGTTGGAGGCCAAGTCTAAACCTGGTTGTGAGAAAGGGTTTGTTGATGAAGCACAAGATCAAGATAAACCAAATTCTGAAAATTTTTGTTTTCAGGTTTCCAGAGGTGCTGGGAAGGCTAACATTCATCATTATTCCAAGAATATTCACATTCATCCCAGTGAAAATGGTTGGTTAATGAGAAGCGTTGTGGCAAAGCCCCTTAGACTCTTATCTCATAATGATTTGCTATAAGTGTTTAGAAAAGAAAATACTCTAGTCGAACATATCAAAGCCATGGGTGGTAGGTATGTTATTATCACCTTTCTCAATTCAGAATCCATGGATGTAACCATTAAGGAAAATTGGCTCTCAATTTGGTTCGAAAGTATCAATCCATGGTCAGGTGAATGTGCTATGGAGGAAAAGTTTGTTTGGTTATTTTGTTATGGCATGCCTTTAAATGGTTGGTCTGTCCCAATTTTTAAAACCATTGGAGAGTCTTGGGGTGATTTTATGAAATTGGATGATGATACATTGTGTGAGAGATCATTTGTAAAGGGTAGGATCCTTATTGTTACTGAGCAAATTCAACGAATTTCTAGTACCATTGATTTAGATAGTCTGGGAATCAAGTACTCTGTGAGGATAGAGGAAGATGAATCTTTTAGAACTATCACATCTCAGGTCTTCCCTTCTAATCCAGTAGCCTCTGAAATTAACAAGAATTTGGATGTTGGAAAAGCAAATTCTGACACTAGTAAGGAAATGGATTCTGAAGCTGATGAGAAGAATATGGATGAAGCAAAAAGGGATGGGAAAAAAGTGATCGGATGACGTACTCAGAAAAATTGCAAGATGTCGAAGTAGTGGATGAAACCCCAGAGATGATCATTGATGACGGGCCTGCTGTTGACCCAAAAAAAGATGAGATGCCTCATTTTGATTCCAATAATCTTCAAATGGTGGTAAAAATTGCAAGATGTCGAAGTAGTGGATGAAACCCCGGAGATGTTCATTGATGATGGGCATGCTGTTGACCCAAAAAAAAGATGAGATGCCTCATTTTGATTCCAATAATCTTCAAATGGTGGTATTTAAACCATCGGTCAAGTCTTGGAAATATATTCTGCAGTCTCAAAATATGCAAGGAACCTTTATGACTGGAAGTCTTAAGGACATGCCCCATATTTCGGTTGAAGAGAAAAATTCAAATTACTTCTGCAGCATTAACTCAGCTAACGATGTAGAGTCAAGTCACATTGTTTCCTCCAAGGCCAACAACCTGATTGGCAAGCAAGAGGCAGATCATTTTTCGAATTGGAGCGAAGTTCCATTCAACAGAAAGCTAATAGAGTGTTCCAAGAAAAGGGTGACAACAGAAAAAATCAAAAGAGAAAAAAGTTAATTGAAGAACTTATTAGATTCCCAAATCCAAAAAAGGTGGTAGGAAAACTAAGAAAGGTGTCCTTTTGAGATCTGCGATTGCCACTGTAGCCCTCTCCATTTCCTCGGATTGATTCAGGAATAGAAACAGATTGATTCTGAACGAAGAAGAGGCTGCCCTTTCAGTGTCAAAAATTATTGGTGAAGATTTCTTGGGAGACGATGAAGAAGTCATCAGCTCGAAGATCAGAAGTGCAATATGAAGATAATGTCCTAGAATATCAGAGGGTTGGGAAGAAAAGAAAAAAGAAGTAAGTTAAGAAAGTTGTTAAGTGACAGAGGTGTGGATTTTTTACTTCTCCAAGAAACCAAAGTCAAGTCAATTAATAAATTATTCATCAACTCCAACTGGAATCACAGTGAGTATGATTTTTTAGAGGTTGAAGCAAATGTCTCTGCTGGAGGGTTGATCTACATTTGGAACTCTGAACTCTTTTCATTAAAAGAAGCATGTTGTAACAGGAATTTCCTCTTGTTAAATGGCAGTATTGCTGATTTTAATTGTTCCATTGTGAATGTTTATGGGCCTTGTGCAGTAACTGATAGAAGGAAACTATGGGGTACTCTCAGCTCTCTTAGAAACCATTATCTTGATCCATGGTGTTTGGGAGGTGATCTTAATGAAATCAGGAGTATAGAAGAAAGACAAGGCTGCTCAATTAGAGACAGAGGGATAAAAGACTTGAATGACTTCATAGAGGAGATGGAATTTATGGATTTGCAGCTATTGGGCAGAACCTTTACTTGGTCAAACTCACAGGAAAATGAGAAATGGAGTACAATTGATAGATTTTTGGTCCACTCTGAATGGCTTGAAAATTTTAGTTTAAGGCAATGGGGACTTACAAGGTCTCTCTCTGATCACTGTCCCATTTTGTTAATGGAAGATGAAAGGGATTGGGGACCCAAACCATTTATGCTTTGTTCGTTTCCTATTTTGGTAGAATTTTTGTAACAGTAAACTCCATGGGGTCCACGTGACTGCACTGATTGGGGTCCACCAAATGGGGTTTTCGTGTCCTCTACTGGTGAATGGGGTCCACATGAATGGGATTTCCATTTCTAGAAAGTGACATTTTCTGTCAACTCACTTGATTTTTGACCAGCAAAATTGAGCAAGTGGGCCCCCTCCCTCCCAAAACCTAGTGTGTAATGCAATTGTACTCTCCCATCCTCTCTCGCACACACACAACGAAGTGGGACCCAATGTTATTGCAATTAATGGAATAGTTTCAATGCCAAAGTTTGAATATTCAAAAGGGTGAGGGTGGACCCCAGGTCTAACTTTTTGCCGAAATTTTTTGGCCTAAGCAATCAACCGAACAAGGTGTTAGATTCTTCAATGTCTGGCTTGATCATAAGGACTGTATTAAAGTAATGGAAGATGCTTGGAGGATCAACCAAAACCACAGAAGGAATGCTATGAGATTATGCATGAAATTGAAAGACTTGAAACCAGTTCTGAAGACATGGGCAAAGGATGTTTTTGGTAACACTCAGAAAATACTGGAGGATGTTGAGCTAGAATTGCACAAGTTGGACATCCAAGCTGAGGAGGGCACTAGCTCAGCAAGTGAAGTAGCACTCAGAAAAACTCTCAAGGAAGAATTGTGGAAGCTTAACAGAGCCATTGAAAGTATGTGGTTACAAAAGTCCAAAATTAATTGGCAGTTATTGGGGGATAAGAATACCAAATTTTTCCACTCTATGGCCTCTACTAGGCAAAGGAAAAATTTGATAAATTCCCTATCAGTTAATGGCATTCTAACTGAAGACCCTGAGCAAATCAAGTTGGCAGTCTGTAGCCACTTCCAAAACTTATTTGTGGAGTCTGTGGCAGTCAGACCTTCAATTGGAGAAAACATGGGAGGATCAAGTGATGCTGCACTTAGCAACCAACTGATTGCAGCATTTTCTGAATTAGAAGTCTGGAACATCATCAAATCATGTGATGGTAACAAAGCTCCTGGGCCTGACGGCTTTAACATGCTTTGTATCAAAAAATGTTGGAGCTTTATGAAAAAGGACAGTATGGCTTTCATTAAAGAATTTCACAGGAATGGGAAGCTGCCAAAAGGTATGAATTCCTCCTCCATTGCCTTAATCCCAAAAATTGAGAATTCAATGAACCTCTCTGAGTACAGACCAATTAGTCTTATTGGTAGCATGTACAAATTCTAATCAAAAGTTCTAGCTGCTAGAATCAAAACCACTATCCTGGTTGTAGTGGGTGAAGTGCAATCTGCATTTTCTGGAGGTAAAAACATTCAGGATGGAATTTTAATTGCTAATGAAGTGGTTGATAGCTGGAAAAAAGGTACGAAGCAGGGTCTTATCATCAAAATTGACTTTGAAGAAGCTCTTGACAAGCTTAATTGCCAGTACTTGTGGAAAATGCTGAAGCTCATGAACTTTCCTTCATAGTGGATCAAATGGATGAAAGAGTGCATGTCCTCTGCTTGGATTTCGGTTCTCGTTAGTGGATCTCCTACAAAGGGCTTCAAGATGTATAAAGGTGTTAGACAATGGGATCTCTCTCCCCTTTTCTGTTCATTATTGTTGTGGAAGGTCTTAACTGGCTTTTGAAAAAGGCTCTCCATCAAGGTAATTTCAGTGGTATTACAATGGGGAATGAGGGACTCACATTATCACATATACAATTTGCTGATGACACCTTGGTATTCTGCAAAGCAAACCTTCAAGAGGTACAAGTGGTTAAAAAGCTGCGAAAGGATTTTGAAGAAATTTCTGGTCTCAAGATTAATTTTCACAAAACAATTTTATGTGGGGTTGGTGTGCCTGTGGATAATCTGCAAATCTTTGCTGAAACTATGGGATGCCAAATGCAAATGCTGCCCATTAAATATTTGGGCATGCCTCTGGGAGCAAGTTCAAAGAGAAAATCCACTTGGAAACCTGTTCAGGACAGATTTAGAATCAAACTGGCTTCTTGGAAGAGGAGATATCTGTCTATTGGGGGAAGAATTGTTCTTATAAAATCAGTTTTGAGTAGTCTACCAATCTTTTACATGTCTCTGTTCAAAATTCCTGAAGGTGTTGTGAGAGCCTTAGAATCTATTCAAGCTAGATTTCTTTTGTAACGCCCCAAATATTATAAACATAAATAAGTACATAATCCACGTGGAGGTCAACATCATCCACGGTCAAAGTCAAATTGCATGGTCAAAGTCAATGAAAGTCAAAGTTTAGAGTACCCGAATCAATTACATAAACCAAAAAGTCTTCACAAGTTTCTAGCCAAAAATACATGAATTACAAGTTAAAAGTTCATCTTTTCAAAAAGTAATACTAGTCCAAGATGATCGTGTAACTTATACAATTAGCTTTCAAAAGATGAAGTCATGCATGCACATCCACACGCCAAATCATGTTCTGTCGTGCTGAGTACCTGAAAATTTTAAGGGTGAGCTCACTAGCCCAAACATCTATCTATTCTAAATGTAAATGAGATGCTCATGAAGTACAAAAAAGGAAGGAAAATCCAACAAAAGTAACCAAAGAGGTCACGGAAAGTCGAATATAGAAGTGTAGTTCAAAATTTATCACATTAGATCAACAATCACTCTGTTATGTCCAATACATACCAAGTGTACCACTCATGCTCTCAAAACACTCTCATCATGCGTCTTATTCAATAATATCTGGGCATACCATAAAGGCCTCGTGTCACTCCGGGCATACCCATTCGGGCCCCGTGTCAATCTTTTCATCAATTAATATCATTTCATGCTCAATCGATTCATTTTAGTGTCCATGCAATAGCTCAACTCAAATCAACATTCAAAAACCCTAGTTCGCTCGATAACCGTCAACTCGCGTCATTTAGTGTCAAACCCGTCACTTGAACTCCAAGGGAACTTAAGAACTTAACAAATATCTCTCATGATGTTCATGGTAGGTATCTCAAGTTGTTTCAAGTCAATAAGAATAGGTATAACACGTACGTAACCCGATCGAAGGGCAAAATGGTAAAAAAAAAAAAAAAGGCCAAAATTGACAAAAGGGCAGTTGGATCGATCCATAGGCAGAAATGGATCGATCCAATGTCCTAGTTGGATCGATCCATACGCAAAAGTGGATCGATCCAATGTCCTCTGTTCCCAAACAAAAAGGCAAAGTGGATCGATCCATAAGCAGAGTTGGATCGATCCAACTAGGTTACGAGCCAAATTGAGCACAACTCAAGGGGATTTTGATGGGTTTGATTCAAGGGTTTTATGAGAGCTTTGAAGGGTAAGTTAGGCCATAAACTTGGGATTCAACACAACCACAACACAATGTGTGATCACATAGCTTGATTCACAAATTTTCCAATTCAAAAGAGAGCAAAATGACGCATAAATCAAGAGGGCATCTATGAATTGGAGTAAAGGTTCAACAAATTGACTTGGGGATCTCACAAGGGGATATAGGGCATACATGTTTCACCACCAATTGACTAGAAAATGATCTCATGAGGGATTTCAATAGGAATGCAAGAGAACAAGCAACAATAAGTACACACCCACAAACAATCAACATGTTACATTGAAAATTGATAGAGATTCCCCTACCTCTTGGGATTTTGACTAGAAATCACCTCCAAGTATGAAACCCTAACTCAAGCTCCAAACTCCAAGCAAAATCTTCAAACACCGGGGTAAAACGAAAGTACCAACGCGTAGATCTCGAGATTTTAGGAAGCTTTTTGTGAATGAGTTAAGGGGCGAAGTGAGGGATTGACTTGGGTTGGTGTGGATTGAAGTTGGAGGAGTTATGAAGGAAAGAGGAGGAGGGAGAGAGGGGTCGGCCACAATGGGGGGGGGGGGGGAGGAGAGCTGGCTGGCCACCAATGGGGGGGGGGGGAAGGTGATCTCTCTCTCTCTCTCTTCTCACACACCACACAATACATACACACCCATATAATTACACCTCAAGTCCAAATGTGACTTGTGTAAACCAAATACACCCCAATCAATTTATATCTCATCAACACTCCAACACTTAGTCAATTTTGTCATTTCATTCAATTCCTCACATTACCCCATTGTTATTTACGAAAAATAAATATAAATTTCCGGGTCTTCATATCTTTGGGGAGGGTCTGAACTCAAAAGGAAACTCCATTTGGTTGCTTGGTCTAAAATTACCAAAGCTACAAGCAATGGTGGGCTAGGGATCAGAAACATTATGGATATGAATGACTCCCTATTACTCAAGTGGTGGTGGAGATATGGGGTGGAAAAAGAAGCTCTTTGGAAAAAAGTGCTCTCATCCAAATACAAAGCAAAAGTAAGCAACTGGTATCCAAATTCAAATCTGCCCATATGTGCTTCATCCATTTGGAAAGATATTACTAACATAAAGGTCAGAAATCCTTTCATGCACAGCTTGTATATGATTAACACCAAGATCAAAGTTGGTAATGGCAAACACACGATGTTTTGGCTGGACTCATGGTCATTTGCTGAAGCTTTCCCTCCCATTTTCAACTTAGTGTCTAATCAAGAGGAATCCATTCATGATGTGTTTTCTAGAAGAGCAAACACGCATGCATGGGACTTCCAACTCAGGAGAAGTTTGTTTGTCTGGGAGAGAGATATGTTGGATGAAATTCTTTCTATTTTGGATGGCTCTGTTATCTCTCTGTCTGAAGGTTCCGAAGACAAACTTATCTGGTTAGACAATTGTTCATCATCTTTCTCTGTCAAATCCATTTATGAACTAGCAAATCCATCTTCCATTGATTCAACCTCTGATTTTGCATACATTTGGAAGAATCTGGCTCCTTATCGGGTCCAATGTTTCATTTGGCTTGTTCAACATGGTAGATTCAAAACTGCAGAATATCTCTTTAATATTGGCATTATTCATAGTGTGGAGGAATCTTTATGCAAATTCTGTTCATTGCACATTGAATCCTTAAACCATCTCTTTTTGCATTGTGCCCCTGTTTGGAATCTATGGTCCAATGTCCTATCTTGATGGGGAGTTAAATGGGTAACTCCTCCCTCTGCTATATGCCTTCTCACTTGGTGGAAGGATTGGAAACTTAAGAAAGTAAAGCGAAAAATCTAGGATCTCATTCCTTTGGCTGTTATTTGGTCTATTTGGAAGCTAAGGAATGCTTGTGTCTTCGACAGCGCCATCACAGATTGGGACAAATCCACTGAACTTGTGAAGATCAGAGTTGCCTTGTGGACAAAATCCGATGCTGGGTTCAGAGACTTCTCAATGGATGATTTCATGTTCAGGCTTAGAAGCATTTTGGACTCTCTTTAGTTGCTATTATTTTTCATTTTCTCTGTCTTCACTTTACTGATTGTATTTGTTTTCTTGTGGTGGCATCTTGCCAACATCTGAGTTGTTTTGGGAGCTCTTGTGAGGCTTGTTCCTCCTAGTTATGTTGCCTCCCCTTCTTCCCTTTTAATGTTTGTAATGTTTCAAAGATTAATAAAGTTTTTCGCCGTTCAAAAAAAAACTTAGAGAATAGATCCCGCTTTTGGAAAACTGAGATTGTAACTTAGAGAATAGATCTGGCTTTCTAAAAACTGAGATTATATATAAAAAAAATACATCTCAGTTTGGAAAAAACCGTGATTACTTAAAAAATTTACATCTCGTTTGGTAAAACTATGATGGTAAATTGAAAGATCTCGTTTGAAAACTGTGATGATAACTTTAAAAGATCTCGTTTGAAGACTGTGATTGTAACTTTAAAAGAAAGATCTTGTTTGAAAACTGTGATGATAACTTAAAAGATCTCGTTTAAAAACTGTGATTGTAACGAGTGCAAATTTGTTCACCCTCACCTAATGAGGATGAACAAAAACTTCGCCCTGAGTGGTTGAAATGGTGTGGGGTCCACAGAATCAATACACTTTTTGGTAAGCATGACATCACTATGTGGTGTGATCCACACCATTTATGGTGGACCGCATATCATTTCAACCAATCAGGGTGAGGGTTTTGTTCACCCTCGTTAGATGAGGGTGAGGGTGAACAAATTTGAACTCGATTGTAACTTTAAAAGATCTTGTAAAACCAGCGGCTTAATCAGTATTCCACTACTCCAACAAAAAATAAAGAAAGGGTTAGTAGTTTTATAAAACGGTCATGCACAAAGAAAAGAGCACGAAAACTTACTCCAGCAAGTGTTCGTACAGGGAAGTCATCACTTAAAAATTCAACGACTACTCTAATAAATGCTTAACAATAAAAATAATCTAAACAAAAGGTCAAAACCATAGCACCCGCTATAGATATTCTATGATTATATCATACCTGATTACCTATTCAGATTTGTCTACTCTTTTAAATGCTCCATTCAAATCCAAATTTCAAGAAATTTGTTACGTCGTTTGTAGTACGTACATTATTTAAACGTATTCACGCCGGATGTAATTTTATTTAAATAGGAGTAGATTAATTTTCTCGACACTAGACTAGTAGAAAAGATATTGTCAAATGTAGTTTAATATATAAAAATGTTGGTATCACGTACATACTTAATGCAACAAATTCAAAAGATAAGCATGTCTAATTTGTAAAAAGTTAAACTTTGTTCAAATAAGTTTTAGCTACTTGTAAAGGTATTATAAGTTTAAAGTGGGAACCGTAATACCTTATTGATCACGCTTTTATAGAATTAATCTCAGTTTTTAGGGCCTTTTGTCACGATTAAAAACCGTGATTGAAAAAACAGGACTTTTGGTTACACCTTGATAGTCCACGGTTTTGGATGCGAGATTAAAAGTGAAAGACCGCACCAAATAACCGAGATCTTCAACTGTTTTTGTAGTAGTGAGTACTGAACATGGGAAGCAATAGAGTCCTCAGCTCATACCTTGGGAAGCAATACAGTCTTCAGCTCTTACCTTACCTGTTGTCCTCCCTAACTATCACATAGTCCAACTCATGAAACTGTTGCTTGACCGACCGGGTGTATAAAATATAGACTCAAAAACACGTCTCAAGCGCAGGACTACCAATCAGTGTAGCACAATAATCCGGAAGTACCGGAGTCGAACCACAGAGACGGACGAACGGTGTTTGACTCAAAAGTGTTGAATTCTAGTTTAACTTGGCTCTTAGGTAGCCACCCCTTGTTTCACTTTGGTTGATTAACTTAGAAAACTAACAAATTAACTGATTTACTATTAATTAAAAAGGAGAGCGCAGCCGTGGGAATTCCAACACCCGCAACTAACCCTAACCAACGTTCATTCGGATCGTCATTCTCATAAAATAATTGATTTTAGGGTTGGTAAAATTTCCTAACGAATGCACACCACTTGTCACCAGAATCCATACACATTCGTAAGGATCCTGGTAATGCCCGGGATTGTCCGTTAGAAGAATTTACGTACCTTAAAACTGCTTGAAAATCTAAATTTTACATATCCTGAGACGAACTTTGATTTGGCTAGTCACGGGATGCCTTCATCCCGTGGTTGCACCCTTGGCGACTACTCACTCATGATTTTATTGAAAGCGGCAATAAAATTAACCCTAGATCTAAACATGCTTCGAACAATTAAAATAAATATTAAAACACGATACCACGATTTGCGGAAGAGAAACTGAAATCAATCACTGAAAGCAATCACCGAATCAAACCGGAAAATCCGTAGCAACTTGAATCTGGAATTGAAACCTAAAAACAGCAGCCAAAATTAAGAAAATAGAACGAAAGTTATGAACTGTCGACCCCTAATTTCGAGTTCTAAAGCGGTATTTTTACTCAAAACCCTCGATTACAATTAGATCCCTAAAAGAATCGGAATCGGATCGCACGACAACCCAAAACGCCACCGTCTTGGCGCCAAGTAAGACCCTCGGTAGCGCTACACCAATTTCCCGAACACTTAAGGACTGCTTTGACCTGCTGACCCTCGTTGACCGTTGACCTTGAAGCCTATCGGTAGCGCTACACCATTTTAGGTGTAGCGCTCGTGAACCCTCTGTTCATTTTGGAGCCCCTT
>JAXBDA010010094.1:0-11198 GCA_036023075.1 Gaultheria prostrata
CCTTGGGATTCATCCCGGAGCGCTTCAAATGCGCTTTATTCCATGGTTTTACCTGAAACTACCAAAAACACACTTTGCGCAACATCAATCATATCAAGCGCTAAAACGTACGTGTGTGTGATCTAAATGAGCTAGATGAGCCCGGATATGTACAATATTAGGGGCTCATAAATAACCTGATCACAACTTTATCACTGTTCCTTAATCACATGGGTTTTTTTCTTTTATGAAGTTGAACTTTGCTATTCGTGTCAAGGAACAAAATTTTGTTTGTTTTCCCTCGAAATGGCTGAAATGATTCTGTTTCCTAGTAAAACCAAACCATAAACATCTAAAGTTTCATGTTTCATTGAATTGCACTAAAACGTGCCGAAACTCTAAGAAACATGCAGAAAAGTTGACTTGGTTCAATACCTGAGAAAATCCAACAATGAGAGCTTCATACATTTCCAAATTTGTTTGACATTGCTCTTATGATTTCAAAACGTTTCTGTCTTGTAGCTGACTATAAAATTCGGTTATTCGAGAAGAAGGAAAAGTTTCATTTCATTATCTGAATGTTTGTGACAGGTAAGGTTTGGTGTCTTGGAAGCAGGGGCATATGGTGTTTCTCAATCTCGTAAACGTGCATTTATATAGGCGGCCTCTCCTGAAGAGACACTCCCTGAATGGCCGGAGCCAATGCATGTTTTTTCCAGTCCAGAGCTTAAAATCTCATTAAATGGAAGTACCAAATATGTTGCTGTTCGAAGTACTTCAACGGGTGCTCCTTTCCGTGCATTAACTGTAAGAGATACAATTGGAGGAGATCTTCCTGATGTTAAAGATGGGGCTTCAGCAACTACTATGGAGGTTACTTTCTTTCTTCACCAGGTTTATGGAAGTTTGGCTTCTTATTTTTTACCTCATTATCCTCCTTTTCCGGTACAGTATATAAATGAACCTGTGTCTTGGTTCCAAAAGACAGTGCGAGGAAATACTTGCGTGTTAACTGATCACATATCGAAAGAAATGAATGAGATTAATCTCATTTGGTGCCAAAGAATACCTAAACGTCCAGGGGCTGATTGGCATGACCTTCCTGATGAAAAGGTAGTTTTCTTACCTGACTAGAGGAACTTCGTTTCTTATATGAGTAAACTGATCACTGTGTTATCCAAGACAAAACTTTGATCCCACCTGTATATTGCTATGTGTAGAGACTCTTCCCATATGGTGATGGTTTTGAAATCAATTCTGTAGAACAACTTTTCAGACACTGTTTTTGAAATCAAGATTTTGATAGTAGTACCTTATTTTGTTTCAAGCAAAAGCAGTTTACAACATTTTGAAATATTCCTTAAAATCACACCAAGAACAAATTCTCTGAAGCCCGTCAACTAAACAAAATTTCTGAAAATGGCTATGCAAAACTAAATTCTTACCAAAGGATTAGGTTTATGATTGATATCCTTGCTAGTGGAAAGTTTTTAGTACACTTATACTTGACAACAATATGTTCCATACCTTTCCATTTCAGGTTCGCTTGTCTACCAGGGAGGTTGTTGATTTAATACCCCGGTGCCTGCCGAACACAGCCAAAAGAAACAATCAATGGAAAGGCTTGTTTGGAAGGCTGGATTGGGAAGGAAACTTTCCAACCTCTGTTACTAACCCTAATCCCATGGGCAAGGTAGGGATGTGCTTTTACCCTGAGCAGGATAGGATACTCACAGTTCGTGAATGTGCTCGGTCTCAAGTATGTCTTTCGCTCACACTTTTTTACTTACTTGATTCTCTTAACAGTTTGTTGTTATTTTCCAAAACAGTGTCCATATCACTTTTCAAAAACTCGTCGTTGAATTCTTTCGTGAAACACTGAAAGTACTGTAATGTGTTTGAAACAACAAATTAACCATTGTGATAAAGCATTTATTCATTGGTAAAACCATATCAACGAAAACTGGGAAAAGTTACAAGTTGCCTTTGTCATTGGGACAATTGATACATTTCCAGTATTTACTCAATAAGTTTTTGAACAAGATGTATGATTATTGGATAGCTACATTGAGAACTGCTGGTACCTAACCGGTTTGGATGTTCTTTTCAATCTTTTTTCCCGGTATTGTGCATGCAGGGTTTTCCAGATAGGTACCAATTTGCTGGGGGTATAGTCCATAAACATAGGCAGATCGGCAATGCAGTCCTTCCGCCTCTGGCATTTGCTTTGGGGAGGAAGCTTAAGGAAGCAGTGGAAAAGAAATTTGAAAAATAGAAAGAACTGCTTTTATATACAATGGATTTCTTGTTCGTTTTGTAGGTTTTCTATCTTATGTCAATCTAATCCTGCTGTAAACAAAAGCTGATAAACTTATTTCTGGTAATTTATGTCGCTCAAGGCTACCTATAACATAACCTGGGCTCATACAGGAGATCCCCAAGCATATCCCTTTTCTTCCTTTGCGTTCTCCATAGATGTACATTTGGATCACTACGTATACGATCGGCACGTAAGTTTACCAAATTCGGAATGTGCATTCGAAACCCCCATTACTAGTTCAAAAAGCTCCATGGTTTTGTGTAGGCTGGCATTGTGCTGCATGGTTTGTGTAAACCAGGTCTTTGTTACCTCCTTTTGGTACATTTCAGGTAGGCTTAGGGCATCCGCATTTGACTGTTTTAGACCACTTTAGTGTAAGATCCTAGGTAGCTAACAACAAAAACCATTTTTTTGGGCTCCATTTGACCACTTTAGAGGCATTTTGAGGCACCCACTTTAGGGTCAGACTCTAACCCTTCGCTTGGTGCAGCTTGTACGGCAGTGCTCTTTGCCTAGGACCCAGCCCAAGTTTCCGTTGTAATTCAAAAGAAAAGTTCGAAATATTACCGTTGAAAAGGGTTCTTTTTAAAAGAGACTCGACGCTTCAAGCCTTCTCAATTGCTCCGTTTCCACAAACCCAACCCAACCTTTGAATTCTCTGAACCATTCTTAAATGTGGAAGATTTGTTGACCTCTAAGAAGGATACCAGCCACTATCTACTTTCTAGTTAGGGTCTTTCGACCTCAATATACCTAAAAACATAGACGTGATTTGTACTCCCTCCGTTTCAAAATAATAGTCCACTATGAAAAGACGTGCAATTTTCAGATCAAAAAACAAAATGTCAGATCAAAAAATAAAATGCTTCCAAGTATATTTTTCTAAATTTTTTGACACCAAATTAAAGAACTGAGTGGACTATTATTTTGGAACGGAGTGGGTACTAATACCTAACCTTTGAGGATGTTCTCTATATTTTGGCACTGATTTATATTCATGAAAGCTCATGGGCGGAGGGAAGTAAGGGCAAGTGGGGTCAATTAATTCACTTCTGTAAAATTCCTAGTTATTTTTTGATGTATAAATTTTATATATAAAACTTTGGCCCCAATAAAATTATAAACTTGCCCCCAAACACCACATCAAATATGTAAGTTGTCCCTAAAACTTCCACCAAAGTCCTGAAATTGTGCTACCGCACTGAAAATAATTTTGCTCACATGATGCATCACAATGTAATTCAACATTGGTCACCCAAAATGATAACTTAGGGAGTTTTGTGCTACGAAAATTATACGGAACCGACTTCGATGTGAATAAAGGTTTAGTGGATGAACAATAAATTGGAAGGATATACTTAATAATAAAGGAAGCGCCCACAGCATTTTAATGCATTGTTTTAAAAATATAACAATAGTCGATGCCTTTTGCGAATGAAATTCATATCACAATACAACATTCTGGTCCATATGTTTACTGCCTAAACATATAATCTTCTAGTTTATCACACAGAAAGGGTCCATTTGGCTTAACTTTTTGTTGTCTTTTTGGTATCATCTTTTGTTTTTCTGTTATTTTCTTTTAATTTTTACTAGGTTTGGGCCAATTTTTTTGGATTAATTGTCCGGTTCGATGAGAGAATCGAAAAAGTAAAATATTATGAAAAAAAAGTCGCAAATCCCCAAAAGACCACTTCACTGACTTTAACTGTTAACTTTTCAATTTTGGGCCACGTTTTTATGCTCTTCCAATTCCTCTCGTCAAGACGAATAATTAATTCAAAAAAATTTATCCGAATTAAACAACCAAAAAGATATATATAAAAAAAAAAGTTAAAGACAAAGAAAGTGCATCTTGCACTGTTTCTCTTAGCTTCCGCTTCCACGAGTACTGACCTAAGATATCACTAAGCTACGTATAGAAAGAAGAATTGGCCGAATCGGATTCATGAGTGAAAGGATATGGCTCCAATCAGCTGGTTTGGCTTGTTTAGGTTGATTGAGTGAAATGAGCCATATTCTCCGATCGTTTTCTTGTTTTCTAAAATTTTGCACTTTTTTCTCTTAGCTTTTTAACATAACCCAGCCGCCCCGCCCCGCCCCACTCCCCCCTCCCCACCCGCCCACCTCCTCTCCTTCCTCTATCACTACTTGTGGATCTAGGTTGAGATGTCTTCTCCCCAATCTCTTGCACTTTTGGATTGACCACCACCAATCTGTGGTGGATCGGATTGGATCTCACTGGGTAAGTTCCAGTTTCTTAACATAGTGGAGGCGGCGGACGACAGCAGCCACGTCAGGTTTTTCCAACACCACTTCCATGAGGGCAGATGATTTCTAACAGTGGCGCTTTTTTTTGGGCAGCTTAATATGTTATACGTCTGACTCTAGTTAAAACTTTGACAGCAGGTGATACAGAATTTAGGGGCCACGAAAATGAAGACATCATCAACCAAAACATAAAAGATTGAGCCAGGCTTTAAAAGGAAACAATATAAAGCTAGATTGGACGACAACAGTACCACAAGTCATACGTCACATAATCTAATACTAGTAACCAGTGAAACTAACTGGCACACTAACTTTCAAGTAATGTATCAACCAAAACAGTTGGAATATTACACTGACAAGGACAAATGACCATTTTACGCGGCTATAGTGATGTTTTCTAGAAACTCGAAGATTGCATGGGCAAAAAAACCTCTAAAATGATAAAAGGAGCGAGGACCCGATTTGGTATGCGAAGAGCTTTCTAGAAACTGTACTGTATCTCCAGAAAATTATGTTGTATGTTGCTTGGATGCTTTCTTCACACAGAGAGAGATGCACCATTGTCTGCCACTGTAAGGTTAAGGATCATTCTCGCGGCTTTTGGAGCCCTGCGCATATGGGGTGAAAGTTAAAAGCCTGAAAACCCCAAGAGATATTAAATTTTGCAAAAGCGGTAATACAGAACACAAATATCGATCATCTCGACCGCATCCGCTGGGCTAGACCACTCTCTCACTGGAATATTGCCAATCCGTGACGCATAAACATAAAGATTTGAGTTTAGCTCATTAACAACTTTATCGTTCCTACTGCATCAGATGTTCTAAATCAGGCATTATTATGAGCAGCTTCTATAGCACTAAAGTGCTAAACCAACTCGGGACAGTTCTCAGAATAGATCAGCCGATCCCGAAACCTGGGCTACTTTTTTTTGAACTGCGAAACCTGGGTTCCTTGAATCAGTGGATGATGCACAAGCCAGTTAAGCTAAGCAGAGAATCATTTCTCTTAACAAAGTTAATTTGCACCAGATGTTTCCATGATAAGATTCTATATTGTGAAATTTTTCTCGATTTCATGGCAGCTCAAGAATGGAATATAATAGAAACGTAGTAAACAGCAAACTGACAATTGCTGAGGTACTAGATAGAAGGGTGGCGGCTTTACTTATTGGGAATGGACTGACTGGTAATTATTTTACTAACCTGAATAGGAAAATACACCAAAAAAGAAAGGGAAACTATTTTTAGTGACTTCATTGCAGAAGTCCTAATTCAGATAGCCCGCCCAAAATTTCTGCTAGTGATACAAATGGTAATAAAATAGTATTGTTTTCTAGACTACAAATGACAATGACAATACCAAGGAAAAAATCTGTACGAGTAAAGAACAGAAATACATACCATGACTCAGGTGTCTCGTACAATGAAGAATTACTGCCAAAGCATGAGGCTAGCATGTCTGTGTTTACCACGCCTGGACTAAGAGCAACAATTGCCATTCCACTCGGTAACTCCTTCGCTACTGACCTAGTTAGGCCCTCTACCGCCCATTTAGAAGCACAATAAGGTGCAACCTGCCAAAATCTAATTAGATCCAGAAACAAATCAAGTAGCCATACAAGAGGCTTTAGAGAACGATATAGGGTCATCATGACACCAGTTACCCAAGTTATCTGCAACCTAATTCCGAAACCAGAAATTTGAAATTCATTGACATTCCTAATTCATTTCTATGATTTACAACATTAATACGTGACGTAACACATAGCATAGGAACCAGGTCAACCAAGAAAGCAACATTTCATAAAATGTAATCGAATTATCATAACCACTTTACTCAAAAGACTAGCGGAAGTCTGGATATTAGTTTATGAACATTAACTCTACCTGAGAAACTACGGAAAGAGAAAAAATTCTACCCTGCAGTATTAGAAGAGGTACTCCCTAGCCCGTCAAAAGACCTCCAGTTGCACCCTCCCAAAATAATCCATGCCAAAGCGGAAAAACCCATGACAAAGCCTTCATCCTTATCTTCCCCACTCGAACCACCCTCCAAGATTGGATAGAATCTGTCAAATTCCTAGGGAAAAGAGCGCCGCTCAGGACATACTAAAATCACGAAGCAATAAATAAGCAGGTGAGTGATCAATATTCAATACCCAATTACCCTTTTTTTTACCCAGGAAACACCAATCACCATGATTTGCCCCCTCCTAATCAAGATCAACAGTGAAAGGTTTCACTGTTCACCACTGCCCAAACCCCAAAAAAGAGTCAACCTTGTTATTTATCCTTCGTGCCTTATTTGATTGACATTAAAATTGTTATCAAGCACAATCTTTCACGAAGAACCATAATTGTGGATTGAAGCATTCTGTAACTGTAGCAGGGCAAAAACCTAAATAAAATTCATCTATAACACCAAATATCAACACAGGAATAGATATATGTAGACAGGTAAAAATGGCTACTATATAGAAGGGGGGAAGAAAAAGAACTTTAGCATAAAGAGCAGGTAACTTATTATGTCATACATCTTGAGCGGCAGATCTTCCCCACCCAGACGACATATTGACAATAATTCCTTGCTTTCTTTGAATCATCAGAGGAATGAAGTGGCGCAACATGTTTGCAACCCCCTTTACATTGATATCAATCACAGTATCAAATTCTTCCACTGGAACCTCCCAAAGTTTGTTATTTCTATTAATAGTGCCTGCATTGTTCACTGAGAGATAAACTTACTTCAGACCCATAAATACACAGATTTCAAATGCAAGTGGATGGGAAGGTAAAGAAAGGAAATTGAAGAAAAGATTCATGCATTTTAGACTGAAGATGGGAGTAGAGAAGGCGTCTAAGAACATAAAATGCTACCATCCATCAGAAAACCAACGTTCGACACAGTTGCTTTCTAGGTCATAAGCCCTCATAATACTTCGTCTTGGTCATCTGATTATAGAAGACAATGCAGAGGAAGAGAATGCCAAGAAATTCCTTAGCCAAATTGCAAACCGATTTTTGCATCGAAAAAGGTGGAGGCATGTACACTTCTTAGCAAATTTGTCACCATGTGGTATAATGGCAAAGGAAATATAAGGGGGTATATTATGGAGAAGTCTAATCTCGTTTGTTACCAGAATGAAGGCACTAAAGTTAGAATCTTCTAAAGAAATTCTTGTGTACCTTGTTCTGATTTCAATTCCAACACAATTTGGTCCCTTCAAAATCAATTACATACTCAAAAGGGAAAAATGGACTCTTCATGAGCTCGTTGTTCAATGTGTGCAAGAGGACGAAAGGATGAAACAAGAAAGGACAAAAAGTGCTCACTTGGCAACTCATTCTCATGGCTATTGGGGTACTAAGAAAAGAAAATTCAATCACAAGGCTAAGGGAACTACAAATGCTAGGACTACACAGACAAATGTGCAACATACACAAGATAAAGGTGTTCCATGTTTCAATTGAGTACATTAGCACAGATCTCATGACTGCGGATCCGCTTACTAAGGGCTTACCACCTCAAGTCAAGTGTTCAAGGAGCATGTAGCTCATTCAGGAGTGGTTAGTTCTAGTGAATTATTTTGTTAGTGGGAGTTGTGCTACTCATATTGTTGCTTATAAGACACTTGCGGTGATCACTTTGGGTTTATTGATGATTCTGAAATAAAGTTGCATATTTTTCAAATTATGGTATTACATGAAGTTTTTGAAAATATGCATGACACGGGAACCCTGTTGAGTTATAAGGTTGGACTAGTTGGAAACAGACATGATAAAGGGTCACATTGCATGTGATTTCCATGCTACACTTCTGTACTCGATCTGTGTTGTTGAATACATAAATTTAGACCATGGATGAGTCATGTCATGATAAATATGGCAAAAGCCGCCATGATCTTAATTTGTGTTTTCAATGGACCAGATTGTTTCGAGATAACATTCATAAATATCGAGAATAAAAGTTTGAGCTCTTAAAGTTTACAATGTCTACTATCAGGATGACCTATGTGGCCTAAGTGGGAGATTGTTAGCAATTTTCTATAGGTGGGCCTACATAGATCAAAAAATTATATTGTTGAATAAGGTTTGAATGGTGTCGATATTACCCATTAAGTTGTGATCATTTAATAAATGTGACCGAATAATTGACAAGACTCTATTAACACGTATTTGGGTCATACCACATGCTTTAAGTGGTGCAGGCTTATTATTAAGTGTAGAGACCATTAAAAGGCCCAATATGATTCCAACTACATGGCCTATGATGAAATCAATTCCTATAAATATGTGGTGAAAGTCCCCACTCCAAAGCCTAGGGTCTTTTCTCATACCATTGCATCGTGCGTGCGACTAAGGAAAAGATCAAGTGGAGACTTCTGGAGGTGGAAGACGAACAACCACCTATAAGTTTTCATCACCCATGGCAACACGTATGCATCCAGTATTATTTTCTTCAATGGTTTGACATGGATTCTTGGATTTCGTATGAAATCCAACAATACAATCATCAGGGCAGTAGGTACCACATTTTATAACTACATGCATAACGTCTCGACACAAGTGACCGTAGAAGATATAGTTCTAGGACATGTAGGTAGGACCAAGTGTTAATTAAGTTTAGTCTCAAACGAAATGCCCAGCGCAAGCGGCAGTATAATACAAAGTAGAAGAACATCCGAGGAAGAAATGCAAACGTATTGCGAATTCTGAATAACATTGAAACATAACTAGAAATATAACGATTAAAGCATTCAGCAGAAAATTTTCACCTATGATATCGGGAACACCATTCTTTTCCACCACAGCTCGTGCCAACTCTTCAACGCTGCTGTTCGAGCTCTACAAATAATTACAAAACTCAATCAGATAAATCCAATTGCCCAAATTAGAAATCTCCTAGATCAGAAAATTAAATTAAACTATACGGGTTCAATTAGATCTCAATTTCGAGATGAGTACTGACCACATCGACAGTCATGAGCTGGTGGCGGTCAGAAGTGGAAGGGTTGGAATCAGGTTGCGCAGCGGAGGAGGAGAGGTCAGATTGGAGGGAGTTGAGTTTATCCTGAGAGCGAGCACAGCCGATGATGGTGTGGCCTTGCTTGGCCATTTCTAGGGCTAGGGCTCTACCGAGGCCTCTGCTAACCCCAGTAATCAACACCGTCCTCTGTGCTCCTCCTCCTCCTACTCTGTTCACGATGTTCATCGCTCCTCCCAATGTCGCCTTCGTCATTGCTCTCTCTCTCTCTCGCTCGCTCGCTGCTCGTCTTTTTAAACTCCCAATGTCCCCTTGGCTCGCGTATCGTGCACAGACGATGCATCTCAACCGTTCAAAAGTGTTTTTGACGGTTTCTATTACCTGTAATAGAATCTTCAAAATCCGAATCGTTGATTTGTTGCCACGGACGGTTCGAATTTTTTTGTGCACGATACGTACGCGACCAATTCGTACGCATTGCCGAACTGTTAAGGCCTCATTCCATTAAAAAATTATTTATTTTAAAAATTAAGATAAGATCATTATCTCAATAATAAATTATATAAGAAATCGTAAAAAGTCAATTTATTTTAAAAATACATTTAGTGGAACACTTTCTACATCTCGGGGAGAAATACTCACACTCTCCTTTTTACCAAGAGATCAACCTTTCACCTATTGTGGGTCTCACCGTGCAATCATTGCAATAATCTGAACCGTTCATCTTGTGCATACAATAACAACAAAACAGTTTGATCGGATATCGATAGGTATGTCAAAAGTTGAATTCTAATTTTAAAAAGGACGGCTATGGACATTTTAACTTAACAACATGAAGCTAGAAACAGGACCGAAACAGGAATTCGTTAATAACTTGGAGTTGTGTTTTCTAGGCAATCAAAGTGTGGTACTTGTTCTGTTTTATGTTGTTTAAGTTAGCCTGGTAATCGTTTTCTTTTATTTACGATTTGGTGTTTGTAGCGACCAATGTTAGGAGGTCATTGTGGTGGTCTCTATCATTACTTTGTTTTTTTTTTTGAGATCGAACTCAGAAATTTTTTATTACTCAAAACCGCCCAAAGGGTTACAAATCCTAAATCGGAGCCCATCAAAGGGTAAAACCCCCCGATAAACGGGTTATCCATGTGGTTCGGATGAGAATACACTGAGTACAAAACGACTACCCTCGAAAGGGAATAAAAAACCACCCTTAAAAGAGGGTAAAGATTCCACGCAGGGAATAACAAAATAAACTAAAAATGAAAAATAGGAACCTCCGGTGAGTAGGACTGTCGCCGGAGCCGTTGCCGCTACGACTCTGGACGTTACATTGTTTGGTTGTCTAAAATCCGTCCTAAATCCTTCATAAAATTACTTGGGACTTCACTTTTCAATATAATGTAGGGTAGTTTAAAAAGAAAGCTAAAATGAGAGAAGAGAGAGAGAGAGAGAGAGAAATTTGCAACCCAGCTGTTGGTTTCACTGAGTTGAAAGTACAACTATCTAATGAAAAACCTGTAACGCCCCTAATTTTGGGAGCGTTAATAAATATATTAGTACAGTAGAGTCTGAATAAATATTACAATTCTTTTAAATAAAATCCCGAATTATTACATTATCAAATACTGGGTTGGATCTACGG
>JAXBDA010010095.1:0-11193 GCA_036023075.1 Gaultheria prostrata
AGTGAGTGCCCTCACTACAGGACCCCGGCTCCTATCTTTTCATTTTCTCTCGTTGCCAGTGTCGTTAATGGGGTGGCATCCAATGCCACTACACCCTGTAGTGAGTGCCCTCACTACAGGACCCCGGCTCCTATCTTTCTAAGAAGTTTAATGATGTCTATTGTACGAGTAATAAATCGCAATTCCAATTTTAACCCTTCTTTATTATGTATTCTTTTCTTTATCTTACAAAATACTCCATATATTTGCAAATATTGTACTCCCTCTGTCGCCTTTTGTTGCCTTTTTTATAGTTGACTATTCCATTTTTTTCTCTCTTAATAAGTGTATTTTAAAAATTTAATGGGTAAAAGTTTGTACAATAGTAATATTTTGCCATTTTGAAAAGTTAGTGAATAAAGAGTTACTAATTGTTAAAAGTGGATGATAATTTGGAAAGGTAAAGGTAAAAGTTGATGTGAAAAGTGTATGTAATAATGATATCGCTTTAATAAATTGGATATACGAAACAACACACTTAAAATGAGACGGAAGGGTACATTTCAAATAGGATTTCAGCATACCTATACGCTATCCGACCAGCAAGAGTTCAATGATAGTCCAGGACACATGACTTAGCGTGCGTTTCGCATAACTGCCCCAATGACATTTTAGGCACTTCGAGAAAGAAAAGTCTCAAGAGGAGTATTTGGGCTAATAGACACTTCGAGAAAGAAAATATCTCAAGTATTTGGGCTAAATGCAAAGAGAATCAGAGATTATAGGATTGCCTCCAAGCAAGTTGTTTTTAACGTAAATACAATGAATTTTAGCCGTTAACATGAAGGCAACAAATTTAGTCCAAATAAGTCGTCTTCTACTCGAAGACAAAATAATCAAAAAGCCCCTAAAAAGTATGTCCAAACTCACCCTTTTTTTCTAACGGCGTCCAAACTCATCCATCCACGCCATGTTTTGGGTCATGCTAATCAAACACAAGCGAAAGAATTGCCTAAATAGTTTTTCCAACATGGAAAAACCTATCAAACACAACAGGCTGACTGGAAAAACCTATCAAACACAACAGGCTGACTAGCTCTTGGATGAAGTGAGAAAAACTACAATGCGTACCAAAATTACAAAAAAAAATAAAAAGCTTACTGTCTTTGGCAAGACAACTTGCCTTAACAATGTACATGCCCATATCAACCCTATTATACCAAAATTCCGAGCCATATGCGCTACCATTAAGCAACATCACCCGAATTAGTTTAGGCTTTGTTCGGAAATTGTGGAAAGAAGTGGAATAAAGAGAGAATTTTAAATTCCAATTCAACTTTCCTCCGAAATTTCTCAACTTTTCTGCAGGCAAAGCTATTAAATTGAAATCCACCCCAACAAGAATTCAGTGTTTTGGCCCCCTTCAAAATCTTGGTAATTTCACTTTAACCCCTCTACAATTGATGAACTTTTTCTACCATAAATTCTTTAAACTCAAAATAATTTAAGCCTCCCTCTTCACCAAATTCACGTGTCCGTGTCCGCCACGGAACGCAACAGCATTCCCAGCCATCATTTCTTGGTCATGGCCAGCTAAAGCCAAAGTTCTAGTATTTGTTGCCAATACTTTGCCTTGAAGGCAGTGTATATATGAAGAATAAGTAGAAGAACAGCATGACATATACAATATTTACAACCTCAGACCATGCCACTATGTTCACAAGAGAATTAAACCAACGAAACATACTATTTTCAAGCCAATTATTGGCCCAATTAAAACGTGTGATTTTAACCAGAACTAGAAAGTACATGCAACCAAATGACTTTCATCAGCAAACACTAAAATAAATTCAAATGACTTTCATTTGGTTGCAACCAAATTACTGTAGACCAGTTGCGTAAACGAGAATCCCATACTTTCCTTTGGCCAATCACTTTTACAGGTCCTATATTCACGATATAAGCTATACCAGGGAAGTGAGGTAAATTACTATAGATTGGTCAGTGAATGCACCTACCTATTCTTGGGGCGGATTAGCAGAAACATCAAAGCCAGGAGGAATGAAAACAACATCATCCCAGGTCGACGAAGTTTTTTCCTGCAATTTAGGACGTTATTTTTGCAGAGCATTTCAAGAATTGTCATATTGATTCGTAAATTACTAGGAGGAAAAAACATTTCCCATGGCAGGTCAGGTCCCGCTATCGAGAATGTTGGAAGGGGTAGATTGGGTACAGAGTATCGCATTTTTGCACAATGTGCCCGCCATCAAACTCCAACCAACATTATCATGCTGCAACGCAACGTAACCCAGCTTTTCCAGTTACTCCAATAGGAAAGGGAAAAGGAAAAATATCCTGAATAATAGACAAGTAACTCTATATATCCAGAATTTCTTTTCTAGTCCCCATCTTCTTGGCAGTCAAACCAAAGGATTCAGTTTGTCTGCAGTCCACTATGAAGAAAAAGGTTGCACCAGTACAACCGCACTAGCGAGCCAACCTCAAGTCCCTCTTTGATGATCCAATCTGGTCATTTAATAGGTATTCAGTGTGTAGATCAACCGTTAAGATTTTTTTTTAAACCTGACAATTTGAGGTACATAATTTTCATTTGTAGAAAAGTATATGGTCATTCCTTTCTTAGGACAAATGGGATGAAATCGTGTATCTATAATTATTGAATCAATCTGCTATTCTTTCATGTAAGATATAAAAAGAATTTAAAAAAGAGCTTGAATCATCAAAGTATGGCCTGTGGTGGACCCATGGTCACGGACTAAATACTGGAAGATTGCAGAGTACCTAACTCAAACAAACCACAAGGAAGAACTACGCAGAAGTTCCTTACCTTCATCCCTTGTATTATATCCTCAAGCACAGCAACCTACAAAATTTGGAAGGAGAGAAAAAAATGGTTTAATGAAAGTGGAGTTTTACCAAACCAAGGAACCAAAAGAGTTTACCTGAATATTGCCCTCTCTGAAGGCAGGATTCAATTGCTTCTGTTGGCGAGAAGCTCTCGATAACGAATTTTCCAGGTCCTCCTAGACAATTCATCAACAATTAAAAAGCGTAGTCATGAAAATATGCATAACATTTTGTCAAGATGGCCTTCTTCTCACTAACCTTCCTGAAAAAAACAGGTCGGTATTTCTTATCTTGGCTCCTCAGGATCAAGTTCTCTGACTGCACATCGAAGAAGGTTGGTAAGCTTCATACCACTGGCCTACTACTTTGCCAAAAAATTATCACTCATTAAAAACATTGCGCAATCAAAATGACAGCGGTTCAGAGTCCTGAACTTCTTGGCCTCGCACTATGGTGCAGGTCACCCGAGAGGATCAACTGTTTGTGGGAGAACTTTTGAAGTAGTGTGATTTTTTAAAAAAAATTCACGGGTAAATATGTTATAACTTAAAAGTATTGGATTAAAATGTAAATAGACATATATCAGACTTAAAAGCTCTAATCTATCAGCATCTAAAAGCCTCTCTTCAGTCTCTCGATTAAAAAAAAAACTAGGGTTCAGTCTGGTACAGACTGTACAGTAGATATACAGCGTGTGGTTGTATCTCTCTGTGTATCTGGTGTGTGTGTATCTGGTGTATATCTCTGTGTATCTGTGTTTCTGGTATATATATATATATATATATATATACCAGAAACACACAAACACACACACACCCCCCCCATATTTATATATATATACCAGAAACACACAAACACACACACACACACCCCAGATATTTAGAAACACAGATACACAGAGATATACACCAGATACACACCCCTTTTTTGTCTTCTAGTGAAATTTTTACACATGAAAATTTCACTAGAAGACAAAAAAGGGGGTGTGGATAACAACTTTGGGGGTGTGGAAATCACTCCCCTACATATATATAAATAAATAAATACACACGTGGCGTGTCCGTATCCCCATTTTGTTAGAATTCTCCTTTCCCCGTGTCTGTGTCTGTGCATCATAGAGTGTGATCGACATGAAAACTTTGTAACACGAGCAAGAAGATTATAGAGGTTGGACCAGATGTGGTCAATTGACGATATGTCAGAGATGAAACTCACTGCCAATATTGAATGATCCCCACTAATGATTACCTCTTATTCAATTGTCTTATTATAACCTCACCTCTATCATCATAGGTTACTTTCTTACGCAATACTATTCCCATGATTAGGGGTGTAAACGAGCCAAGCCGAGCCGAGCTTTAGGCTGTTCGAGCTCGGCTAGCTAGAAAAAGAGTAGGTTCGAGCGGCTAGAGTTAGGCTCGAGCTCGGCTCGCCACAAAATTTCCAAGCTCGTGTGAGCTCGTAACTTGTGCGTGAGCCAACACGGAAGTAAGAGGCAGTAGTGGTGGTGTACTTCTAATAGGCTCTCTCCTTTGAGTTCTACAATTTTTCGATGTGGGACTGGGTGAACCTCCTTTCCTTTGTTTCTCACTTGTCCCACATCGCTCATTTAGTACAAACCACCCTTTGTTTTTGCTATAAAGCTTCTCCCCACCCACTGATTATCTCGCCCAGGACGTGGATGCCTTGATCGCTGCCACTTGGCGGATGTGTGTATCCCACGGTCCTGAAGTAATAAGGTTTTTATATGTATATATGTGTGTACATTTGTACAGATATATGTATATGTATAATATTGGTGGCTCGCGAGCTGGTTCGAGCCGAGCATTATCAAGCTCGGGCTAGGCTCGTTAATCAAACGAGCTCAAATGTTGAGCTCGAGCTCGTTCATTTATGGTTCGAGTCGAGTTCGAACGAGCCCAACTTGAGCCGAGCTGCGAGCCGCTCGCGAACGGCTTGGCTCATTTACAGCCCTACCCATGAGCAAGTACAAGATAGGCCTTTTCACATTCTTCCATCTTCACGTTTGAAGTGAACCCAAAAGATTAAACATGTGCATAATCAGCAGATAAGAGCTAACAATGATAAGTGTCGTATCATTGTCCATAAAGTTTGAGCCAGCTTTATGATTCTTCACTTCACTACAGCCTCAAATCGGAACACAAATTAAAGTTCACAGCATATACATTTCACATATACAATTTGGTTAGTTCTACTGTTGAAACAAATGGATGAACCATATATAGCCTCTCCGCATACACCAGGCTTCCTTTGTTCCTTAAATGAGAACAACATGATAAACTCTATAGCATCAGTGACAACAAATTTTCCCAGAGATCTTCAAAAAAATTGCAAAAAGAAAAGAAACCTTTTTCTTGCTGAGACACAATAACTAGGATAAATTATATTTCTGCATATATTTTCTATTCATTATGTAGCAATGCCTTGTCCCTGAATTTCAAACCATCAAATTGGATAGGTTCGTAGATCATAACGCATCTTCATAAAGTACAGATAAGGCTATTCACAAGTCTATCATTATTTTTTGAGACAAAGGACTCATAAAAGAGAACCTGAAAAACAGGAACCCCAGGGAAACTCTCATCTGCAAAACCAGCCTTTCGCCTCTCCTACATAGAAAAAAAAAATACAAAAGAAAATAAAATATCATCATAACTCCAGCTGTGAAAAATTGCAGGTGAATAATTCATTAGAAGCATGATTTCTGCAATCTGTGAGGTCAATTGCAACATCAAACATCATTTCTTTTGGCTGAAGAGAATAATCATACAGAGAAAAATCAAAGAAGCCAGAAAATTCATCTCAGGCTTTCCATATTCCTAAATCATTCTGTATTCGATCTTCCAGAAAACTAGTGTCTGCCTATTTGTTGTGTACATCTCTTTTCTATTCAACCTAAGTAAAAGCATGTTGCACCACAAAATAAGAAAACCATGAAGACTAATAAAAGAAAGAAGAAGCAAGTAAAGCGCAGCAAGTTCAGCTCGGACACAATTAGTCTCTATGGTGACATCCGTGATGTGATGGCATCTATATACCGCATTTAACATAACCAAAAAAACCCACAAAACTCAAACATTGAAGTAATCTCCAAAAGCCAATTTAAACACTCTCCTAAAGACTGCAAAATCATCCGCAGCATAATTAGTTGCCCAGTATGTACCAAAATCTTAAACTATCAATGCTTATGGCAGCTGTACATGAGCATCATCAGTACTTACACTACTGGAGATAATGTAGAAGTACAAAATTCACTTATGTCCACAAAGAAGTTCCTAATCTTAACTTATGTTAGTATGTTACTATGTCCACCAATAAGAAGTGCCTACCTTTCAAACTAGAATATGAAAGCAAAAGCTAACATTTCCAAATTACCGACCTTAAGAGCATTCTTGACTTGAGACAGCTCCGGTATCAATCTAAACGCCACACCATCAAGTTTAAGCTGAAAAACCTGCAATACCACTAACTAGTCAGACTTGAGTTGGACCACTGCTAGTGCCTCGGCCAGTCTTTGCCCATCTGTAAACAACTAACCAAATAAGCAATTATCACAGCTACAAATCCAGAAACCAAACCTAACTTAGTTTGTCGAAATATTTGAATGATATGTTTATTCTTCTCACACGGAGGAATTATTTATAGACTGGATACAAAAGCAAATAAGGAAAGTAAATAAAATCTAATTATTCTACCTACCTAATCGGACTAATTACAATCTTCTTAATTGAACACAATATACATACTACCATATACAATAATTATTTCCAACACTCCCCCTCAAGCTGGAGCATATACATCGTATACTCCAAGCTTGCGACAGATAGAGCCAATGCTGGTCTTGGGAAGTGCTTTGGTGAAAATATCCGCAAGTTGAGAGCCTGAAGAGACAAAGGGAGTAGTAATAGCTTTAGATTCCACTTTTGACCGAATGAAGTGACAATCAACTTCGATATGCTTGGTTCGCTCATGAAAGACTGGATTATTGGCGATGTGGATAGCTGCTTGGTTATCACAATAAAGAGGAGTACCCTGTTCGGAAATCCCAAATTCTTGGAGAAGTGTGCGCAACCAGATTAACTCACATGTAGTATGAGTCATTGCCCGATATTCGGCCTCAGCATTAGAACGTGCCACAACCGACGGTTTCTTACTTTTCCAAGTTACAAGATTACCTCCTATAAAGGTACAATAGCCAGTGGTCGAACGACGATCAGCAGGAGATCATGCCCAATCGGCATCGGTATATCCTTCAATACGAAGATGTCCCGATGACTTATAGAGAAGTTCACGTCCGGGGGCATTCTTAAGATACTTCAAGATACGAACGACTACCTCCATATGAGGAACACGAGGATGAGTCATAAATTGACTGACGATACTAACTGCATAAGAGATATCGGGTCGAGTGATAGTGAGGTAAATAAGTTTAGCTACAAGTCTCCGATACATCTCAGGATCATCAATCAGTTCACCATCATCGGGCATTAACTTAAGATTAGCATCCATAGGAGTGACTACAGGTTTAGACCCAATATATCTTGTATCCGTCAAGATATCGAGAGTGTACTTTCTTTATGACAAACTGATGCCCCCTTGGAGCGAGCAACTTCAATGCCTAGAAAATACCGAAGCTTGCCGAGATCTTTCGTGAGAAAGCTAGAACAAAGATGACGAATCAATATCTGAATGCCAATACTGTCATTGCCAGTAATGACTATATCGTCCACATAGACCACAAGAATTACAATACCCCGGTTGGTCTTCTTAAAGAATATAGAGTGATCGGCTTGACTCCGAGTCATGCCATGAGAAACAACGCAAGTACTGAACTTATCAAACCAAGCTCGGGGAATCGTATACAGGGCTATTTAATTGGTCGGATTAGACATGGAATTGTATTAAAATTACCAAGGGATTGCATTTCCAGTGTTTGAACACAACAATTGGCGAACGACAACGCCTTTCACAATTGTCATTCGAAATCGCATGTTGAAAGTGGAATTTGTACCTAGCAGAGGCCCAAAACGCATGTATCTCTATAAACTTTTGTAAGTCCATAGTGGTACTTGCGAGATCCAAGGACGAGACGAGATTCTGTTTATGTGTGTAGGCACCATTTAATTTTGTACACTGATTGATAACTTGAAATTCTTGAATTTTGTCCACATACAAAATTTAAGAAATTGCTTTCACCGAGGAACTTGCAGGGACCAATGCTATAGAATTTCCCAAATTTAACCCACATAACTAGTATCCATGTGGGAATATTTGGAGTTGTGCTAGGCCCCGGTAGGACTGCAAATGTACCGAATTGCTCACGAGCAGCTCGAGGCTATGGCTCGGCTTGACTCCTTCAGTAATTGAGCCGAGCTCAAGCTCGAATTTTAGGCTCATCTAGCAAACGAGCCGAGCTCAATACTCAATCTTGTCGGCTTGATTTTTAGGCTCGGCTCGGCACGTTTAGTACATGAACCAAGCACAGCTCATTAAGGGCTTGGCTAGTTTGCAAATGAGCAGAGCTCGAGCTCAAGTTTTTAATTGTTTTACTAAAGAGTAAAGAAGTTGAGCTCGAACGCTACTACTCAGGTACCGGGCACCCCCTTGTGTTCCCCTTGCTATTACTCAGGTGGTATTGCACTTTTATATATCGTTCCATTACTATTCAAACCACTCAAAACACTGTCTAAATGCAAAAGTACAAACCTTGTTCAGAGGCACAGCAACCACTTTCGAGCCTTTCCGCATACCAGGGTCCATCGACTTCATCTGATCAAGAAGAGCCTCGGCATCCTTTACCTCAAAACAAAACAACCCAACAGATTTCCCCGTATTCACACCCGAAACCAACACGAATTCCTCCGAAGCATTTCCGAGCGCATACACGTGCACCCCGGTTAACCGCTCTTCCACCGCCTGGTGTGCCGAGGCACGAGCACTACCAGTTTGAGCCGAAGCCGGGTTTTCGATTCTCTCGGCCAAGATCGAAAACCCGGCATCGAATGCCTGTTTGGCCTGGTGATGGAGGTTGGAGAGGGTGGAATCGATGTGGGTTTTGAGGAGAGAAGGGTCAGGGTTTAAAAAAGGGATTTTGAAGAGGGGGTGGTGGTGTTGGTGGTGGAGGAAAGAGGAGAGGTTGGAGAGGGTGGAATCGAGGTGGGTTTTGAGGGGAGAAGGGTTAGGGTTTAAAAAGGGGATTTTGAAGAGGTTGTGGTGCTGGTAGTGATACTGGTGGTGCTGGAGGAAAGAGGAGCATTGGGTTTGGAGCTGGGTTAGGGCTTGATGGAGGTTTAGGTTTGGGGGATTGGGTTGAGGGGAAGGGAGTTCGTGGTGTTTGGGTTTGAGGAAATTCATTGGGTTCTTCGGGAGAATTTCAGGGGTTCTGGGTTTTAGAGGATGGAATGAAGCTGAAAAATGATAGCGGTGACGCTTGGAGAGATGCTGCTATGCTAGGAACACTCAACACAATCACCCGGACTCTTTTTTTTTTTTTTTCCGTTCATTTGTCATTCGGAGGGGAATGAGATTCGATTCCAAGATGTAGTGCGGGGCATCCAAGAGCTCTATCGCATGAGCTAGCCATCATTTGCACCCGGACACATTACCGAATACAAGGGCCCCGTTGGTTGGCCTTTTTGAAAATGTGTTTTGGGCTAAAAAACCCAAAACATATGTTCGGTTCAATGTTCAAACTAAAACTGTGGGATCACACTATGGGATAATTCCCCAGCACCACTTGCATGTTCTCTTTCTTTTTTACAGAGATCGATATGTCGGTGATTCTTCGAGACATCGAGGAAGGGTTTTTCAATGGCTTTCTTTGTTTTGTTTGTTTGGTTACATTAATTTGATTTTTTTTTTTTTTGGTTACATTAATTTTTTTATTTTTTTTAGTTTGTTTGGTTACATTATGGTTACATTAAAATGTGGTTTTGAATACCAAAACGGTATGGATTTACTACGTACTCTCAGTTCTACACTTTTTAATCGTTGTATTGTGTTTACTACGTACTCTCAGTTCTTACCATTGACGAAGAATTTGACCGAAACTCTTACACTTGGAAGGTAATAACTTAGTCTGGCATGTGTGGAATGTACAAGGGACTCAATGTGGAATTTGCCTATTGCAAATTTTGTGCCAGTAGACTGTCATAGAGTATTGTAGATTAATCGATGCTTATGTTTTGTATAATATTGTTTGATTTTGTTTATTTCCACATACTTCTCATGTGACAACTTTGCACTGGTGGAGCAAATGAAGTTGTATGCTTCCGTCTCATTTGTTTAGTTTCAACACGAGGAACCAATTATTTAACGAAAATTGACTCTATTTTGGGTTTAAAGTGATTAGAATATATTGATATTACTTTCCAAGATAGATCTGACTGCTTCTCTTTCCTTGACCAAATGAACCATTCACCAATCAATGTTTCCATTCCATCTTCCTAGATGATAATAAAAATACTTATTTAAACCTTATTTTACGGCCCCGGTATAGAGTCTCATTCCCCCCTCCCCATGTAATAGATTAGGAATGATGAATGGCAAAAAAAAATAATATCTTATTTTATGGCGTCACTCTCTTAGTTAGTATCACTTGTTAGTATTCCATTCCACTATAGCCCGTTTGGTCATCCCCATTTTTCCTTTCCTTTTCTTTTCCTTCATAGGGTATGCCCCTTGTAGCTGTATAGTCGGTTAGCATTTTTTCTATTTCAAACTGATTTTCCCCCAAAAAAAAAGTCATTTTATTATTAATTTTTTAAGAAAAAAATTAAAATCTAGTCATTTTATTATTAATTTTTAAGCAACGAAAAAAAATGAAATAAAAAATATAGTCATTTTATGATAATTTTTTTTAGAATTTTTTTTAAAAATATAATTAATTAAAAACGAATAGAAGTTATGAAATTCATTTTGGAAATATTTTTCAGAATATTGAAACGAACGTGAATTTTGAGAACAGTTCAAAGCTATGTTTTTGAGATATTTTCAGAATTATGGTCCAAAATCTGCAAATGAATAGAGTCAAGTTCTCACAAAAACATGGAAGTCATCATTTGGAGCGCGAGTCCGATGCCCGCCTGGCCCAAGCCCGCGGCTAGCCCAGCCGGAATAGTGAATGGACTGGGCTCGGGCTTGATTATTCAAGTCCGGCCCGTCCATGAGCCAGCCCGCTTTCTAGCCCGTAAAGTAAGAGTTTTTATTTTCATATTAATCGTTGCACTATTATACTTGCACATCCATTTGATTAGAATGGAAAAAAAAATGGTCTTTGAAAAACTCCAGTCTGCCCACCTGCCCGACTCTTGGCCTGCTAGC
>JAXBDA010010096.1:0-11193 GCA_036023075.1 Gaultheria prostrata
TGGAGTGCATGGAGTGTGTGCATGCATGATTTTTGAGAGCTAGCATGGAGAAGTTACCGAATCATCTTTAAACTCATATTTTTGCATGAGATGATCTTGTAACTCTATTCATTCAATTCTTTTGACTTGAGCATGTATCGACTTTTAAACTTATGTAATTACTTTATGGGTACGAGTACCCGGTTGACTATTCACGTTTTACTTTGACCGTGGGCATTTGACTTGCCACGTGGATTTATGTATTTAAATTACGTTTTAGAAATTTGGGGCGTTACATTGTTCAGTGGAGCGGCGACGTGTGAAGGCATCGTCGGAGCAGCTTTGGTTGACTGTGGTTTGAGATGGGTACGGAGGAGAGAGAGTTAGTGGCACGGAGAAAGAGAGAGATTGTGCGTGTTTTGAAGAAGGTGGGGGCAAAACAGTAACTTTAATAGCTAATTAGAGTTAACGGGAATTAAATTTCCAGTTTTACCTTGACGGGAATTAAGGAGCCAAGAGTTGTACTAGCCCGTAAATTTCTGGCTACCAAAATCTCTCCCAAACGATGGCAAGGGTGGGCCTGGGTTTATTTAATCTGGGCCCAAGATTTATCCAAACAGGCTCTTATCATCAAAATACAATAACCATGTCTTTTAATTTCTCATGAAATCTCTTTGTCAGCTTAATCCTCGATCATCTCCAATATTGACCCATTTTAAAGGTCCAAACCCAAAATTTGGGTAGAATCATTAAAAACTCATCTCCAAATTTTACCCAAATTCTTACCCATTTTGGGGTTTTACCTATTTCTTTCCCCATTTTGGAACACCCCCAAACCTTTACCCATTTTTCAGATATCTACCTTGTTTTGCTAGAGTTTCGCCGGTCATCTCAATATGACCACAGATTTTCGTCGGAGTTTCACTGGCCGTCTTAAAATGATGACGGAGTTTCGCCAGATCTTTCGATTTGATGCCACAGCTTCACTAACTCTTCCGATTTAAGGCAAAAGCTCGCAGAAGTTGCTGGAGGGTCGCTGGACTTTCGCCTCACTTGTTGAGCCTCATAGGACCTTTGCCAGAGTTGATTCTATCATCTCACTTATTTACATATATGCCATCTAAAATTTTAAAAAATAAATTTGGTTAAAAAATGAGTTTTCCTATTGGAGATCAACCTACCCAAATTGGGAATTTAAACTATTTTTAACTCAAATTTGGGTAAAAAAAAAAAGGTGAGGACTAGAGATGCTCTTAGAGCTGCTAAAGCGTCTCCAACATGCACTGTAACCAATTTCATTTCTTTTCTTATGAAACCCCTTTTAGCTTTGAGTGTCTCTAATCCATACTCTAAATCTTCGTTTGTGTATGGGAAATTTCAACCATATTCTAAAACTCTTTTCTAATTAAGAATAGAGAAGGAAAATGATGATCCTCTGTTTGAGAGATGTATGAAAGAATAATGATTTCAATCTTCAAATGCATATAACTTTAATAAATACATTTATATTCACAAAATTAAGGTTATTGAAAATGGTAGTTTTGAATTCTAGACTTCATGTTTGTGACCGCTCTCAAGTGATTAAAAGTGAGTTCATTTTGTCTTTGGTAAGGGTGTTCGGACCCTCTGGACTTAGGTGCTAAAAAGTTGGCAACTTTAGGTTGATTGCGATTGCGAAACCCATCAAGGTTGATTTACCCAAAAAAAAAAAAAAGAAACCCATCAAGGTTAAAAAAATCTTATTGACTGAAGCAGAAAGCAAGGACCGAAAGAGTCTGATGTTGTGGGAATGAAATATCAGGCATTGGAACACAATTTTGAGATTCGGACCCTGTGAATTTAGATTCTAAACAGTTGTAGTCGTATCGTATCCATGTCGAGAGATTTACGTTAACGCTATGCAATTAGGGTCATAGGGTGTACTATTTCATCCAGGAAAGACTGAAGTGTGACTACTTGGGATACTTAATAGCTGAAGAATCGGTCTCAATTATAGATGAAGACAATCAAAGCATCACCATATGCAGTTTTCTTCAACTTAAGAATTGAAGGGAATAGGGAAAAGTATTAGCAAACTTACCCTGTTGTGGCATGTCATAACGTTTTGAATAACCACACTTTATACTCCCTCCGTCCCATTTTAAGTGACCACGTACTATAAGAATACATGCAATTTCAAACCCCTGCAAAATACATTTCTCTATATAATTTTTAATTTGTTTTATATCAAATTAAAGTTCTTATTGAGTACTTTAGTTTGGTGCAAAAAAAAATTTAAAAACATTATATGTAAGTACATTTTTTAACGTCCACAAAAATATACGTTTTCCAAAAGGACCACTTAAAATGAGACGGAGGGAGTATTTTATTGTATTTGGTCATTGGATTAAAGAATTTCGCTCTGTTTTTTCATTCTATCATTTACTTGCATGGCCTACGTTCATATTTTGAGCGTGGTTGGAAGTAGAAGTTTATTTATCTGAAGGCACATTAATTTTTCTCAAACTCCTTTTCATATTTTTCATTGCTCTCCAGATTTTTCATATTTTTCTTTTTCATTGCCCAGCCTAGGAAATTCTCCTGCCAGGTTGTAGGGAAAGCCAACGAAAGGGCATACTTGGCTATACATTAGACACCCTATTACAAGTGTGTGGAACAAAATTAAAAGAACATGAATTAAAACGACTCGCTAAATTAACAGCATCTTTGATGACCACTTCCTTGACATTAGAAGTCCCTTGCAACATTTGAATCACCTTTTGTGCATCACCTTCCACAATATAGTCCTTTTCCGTTCCATTCGCAGCTAAGATTAAAGCAGACCTGGTTCCTAGTGCCTCAACTGATTCTGGCGATGAACTAATGGGTATTGGGATAGCTTACATTTCGAAAATGTTGCCCAGATTATTCCGCATCACCAGCCCCACTCCCCCTTTTCCAGATCTTGCATCGAAAGCCCATCAACATTAACTGTAATCACCCCCTCGGCAGGTGGGTTCCAACTTGTGCCAGTCTCCTTGGCTCGTATTTCTGTCCCAGCACTATCCTTGCTTAGCTCCGCAACATAGGTGTTAAAATCATCCATAGCCTTTGCATGAGTTCTTGCATTGTTTAGGAAATTACTGCATTGTTAAAATCATCCATAGCCTTTGCTGCGCGAACTTGAGATAGGAAATTATTGCATTGTTCAGGTGCCTTCGGCGGAGGAATTCACAAAATTTCTGAAGGGGTAGAGTGTTATCATTCCATTCTATATGAAGCTGGAGAAAGTAACCTGAACTGATAGCATAATAGAATGAGAGAGATTTTAGTTCATCTTTACCACCTGTAGGGATGGCAATGGCGACGGGCCGGGGCCGCAGACTACCATCCCCGTCCCCAATCCCCGAACCCCTACCCCACCCTGCCCCGATCCCCAATGGGAATTATTTTTTCTTCTCCATCCCTGTCCCAAACGGGGAACGGGGATCCAAAGCGGGGATTCAGGGAAAATCGGATGACAAAAGAAAAATAAAATAAAAAGCAGAAAATGAAAAAAAAGAAAAGAAAAGAGGAAGCCACAACAATCGCAAGAGAGCATAAACTCTATGCTATACTCCGGTGCCAGCTGAAAGTTCAAAGGCGTAAAATAACAAATATAGTACTTCACCAAATTCACTAGCTTCCTGACTTAGCAGCTTATAAACATAGGGTATTCAGTTAGGGCTACACCAAACTCATCGAACATATATCAAAATTACAGAATTCCATCTAAAATATGAGAAAACTTCAAATTATAACAAATACTAACTTCAAACCTATATATATATAACCAGAGATTAAGGGACGGATCGGATCAGATTTGGGGCGGGGATACACCTGTCCGCGCCTCATACCCAATCCCCAAATTTTTCAAAAACAATCCCCATATCCTACCCGATCCCCAAACAAATCTCCAAAACGCCGCTCCATTCGGAGCGGGGATCGGAGCGGATTCGAACGGGTCGGAGGAAATTGTAGTTTATACTTTACACAAAGAATCTGGCAGCTGTTCGTAACCCTTTAATCACCAACTATAATCCTTGTGCCTTTGAAAGTGCAAGTCTTGACGGCTAGAGAATGTGACTGCATTATTCAACACATTGGTGCGAAGGCAATGCAAGTGTAGACAAGCTATCACATGATGGGGAACTTAATATTCTTACCAGCTTCCAAAAGTTGTGTATCCTATTTTATCTCTGGACACGTTCAACTCCCAATTCACAAAAGAACCAAATAAATAAAAAAATTGGGCTGACAAAAGAACTCGAGAGAATTTGTAAATGCACATGAAGGTCAGCCAACGCCAAGTCGAATACTTGAAAAAATGGTTGCCTACTTAATTAGCAAACATGCTTCAAAACTGTATGTAATGGAAACAAAGTTAGGTACCCAATTTAACTAGGCAAGCATTGAACAACAATACAAAAAAAAGGGAATTGAATTTCACACCCCCATTTCAACATCTACACCCTTTTTTGTTTTTATTAGGATGAAATTACTGAAATACCCCTCAATTTCAACATCTGCACCCCCAAGGGATTAGGTGATCCTTTGGATGCTGGTTTTTCTCAATGGGTTGGTTTTTGTTTTGCACGTTTCTTGTTTTTGAGGGTTATCCAATGTTGTTTGGATTTACTCCTTGGTTCCCTTTTTGGTATTTCCATGTTGATATTATCTTCCGAAATGAAACACAAAATAACAAATCAAACAAGGAAAAAATTCATCAGCAGAAATAGCTGCTGAAACAGGGAGGGAAAAAAAAAAAAAAAAACTAAATCGGAGCTCTGAGTTTCAAATCATAATTTCCATGCGATGTGGTCTCCACCAAACCAAAAAAAAGGAACAAACATTTTAAGCGGTACTTAGGAAGAAAATTGCACCCCGTCAGTTGAATAATTTGCTTCAAGCTGAAGTCTTTGTTGGAGTTTATAATAGGACCAGCATCTATGCAAGCAGGTGTTTTCGTCCACTCAACAGCCTCCCTCCATTTGTCACATATAAGCATGGCTTCCAGATAACCAAATTCCTGTTGGTATAAATTACCATGCGAAACAGAAATGACATATCGCTAACTATGAGCTGAAATAAACCGGAAATTGAGAAGGATTCTAGAGACAGAAGGGTTAGGGGACTTTCCCTTCACAAGTAAACGTAAAGTTCACAGCAGAGCCAGCCCTAACTGTATACTACAGGTACATCCATCTCTATTTTGAAGGTCAGCTCTCATCTTTGGTTTGGAATTCAGAAGCCATTTGTTATTCGAGTGTGGGATGTAAAGAGATAAGCTTTGCTGTTCAGCATTGCAATCTATTACACCTACTGTCAGGGACGGAGCCAGGAATTTAGCACTCCCGAGATCTATGTATTACTACAGGGCAAAGGAATAGCATACACTTTCCGAAGAAAAGCCTTGACTATCTATTCCCAGTGTCGTGTTGAAAATCGTGAGCATGAAGCAAACAAGCTATACACACAACAGAAAAACAGAAGAAAAAAAAACAGCACAAAATAACAAAACAGCAGACCAGAATACAAGCCTAAACCAGAACTTAGTTGCACGAAGCGGGAACGGGAGGGGTAGCGGGAGCGAGGGCGGGGGCGGGGGTAGGGGAGCGGATGATCATAGAAGTGTGAGAGCGCCGTCAGGAGCATTTAGGGAAAATTAATTAAATATTTTTATGTCTTTTAATATTGTTAAATGTCGAAAAGAAAATATTATTCTACCTCTTAGATTGCAAAACTTAAAATTATTTATACTTTTAATATGAGATTCCAATTGTTCTCCATATCTTAGTTGCACGAAGCTGGGGCGGGAGTGAAATCGGGGGCGAAGGATTATAGGAGCTCCTCTTTCCAGAGGGGGAGCCTTAAGGAATAATACATGAAAATATAAATATGTAATGCAAGTAAATATTAGTATGCGCCATTCATGTCAATTGCAAAGATTGTCTTAGTAACTGAGTAATATTATGGTTATATAAAGTGATTGAGCAAATTTTAAGTTGATATTTTTCTAGTATCATATCATTACTGTCTTTTCTTTTTCTTGGTATCTTTTGTTTTTGTTTCTTTTGGGATTTATATGCCTAAGAGGTTTTATCCTATTTGGGAGCGGGTTCCTTTCTCAATGGGAGCGAGGTTCTAAGAGAGTCTTGACTTGGGAGAACGGGAGCGAGGTTCTGAAGTGGATTCGCCACCCACATAGGAGGTTCCTGCAACTGAGAACCAGAACAAAGAAAACTAGCATGTCAGTAGAATTATTCTTGGCTTCAGCACAATACAAGGTAACCCCCAAACATCATACAAATTCCTATTCTGAGAGTTTTTCACCAATCCGAAGCCTTTTCTTGATTTTAAATAATTTTCAAGTTATTTTTTAAAAATCAGGTCAACCGGATAATCTTAACAACTTAATCCAATCTTTCAATTTTCATTCATAATCCTGATTCAGAATGAATTTGAAGAAAAGTTAGATGATTAGATTAAAATTTTGTAGTTATTCGATTGAGTTGGATTTTTTTACGATAACTCAGAAATTTATTTTAAAATTTATTAACAATTCGAATCATTTGTGTCCCTAGACACCTATTTGTCCAAAATCAGTGGAGGAGGGTTCTGTAACCATAGTTTTCTTATCAAAAAATTTCGCAGTCCACTAAAACTAAAACTATACATCATTGGATTTCAATATCCACCAGTGTGGAAATTAATTTATTTATATACATACACTTCCAAAGCTTCTTAGACAATCCAAACTGTTTATATATTAGGGTTCGTTGAAGAATAGAACGTCGACTTAAAACTCTACATTGATGGGAAACTCTCAACACTTTTATCCAAATAACTTTTTTTCGAAATATAGAATTGTTCCTATCTAAATGTTACCGGAGTATGATTAACACAAATTGTTCGGTGGACAAATACTTTGGTGATCTATACGATATCGTTGGGATCATTGAAAAACCATCTAAATGTGTGCGAACTATACTGTGTACTAGTCTTAAATCGCACCAAAGAAAAGCTAGAGTGAAAAATTACAGCCTCCGTCCCTTAATGTTAGTCCACTATTATTTTTCTGGCTGTCCCAAAATTGATGTCCACTTGAAAAAATCAAGGAACAAAATTAGGTAAATTTCCTTCTTCGCCCTTCTTATTTGACCAAATGACAATTTCTTTTTACCAAATTCAAACTTAAGGGACAAATGTGGAAAGTTGAATATTGAAAAGTACAATGATCATGTATCCAAAACAGTAGGAATCCCAAACTGAGAGTAACATTAAGGGACAGAGGGAGTATACGGAATCGAGTAGGGACACTAGACCCAATTAATGTGCCCCCATGGTAAGTCTGCCTACATGTACACGGTACACCCCTGAAAGTAACATTATGTATGTGTTTGTGTCGGTGACCTCTACATACACGATTGGATAGGGTTTTATCCGGTAAACTCGGCCTTTTCTATTGGAGATTGACAACTGAAGGGAGGCCTGAGTTTATTGATACGTACCCTACTATATGAGCTCCACGCGACACTTGTTTAACATCAGCAGACGTTGCTTGGTTCTTTTAATTCCCAGTTGTTTGTTATTTCTTTTGTAACCAACTTGTTAGTTTCTTGTAACTGCCATTGGCGGGAAAAGTGGTTAGGCAGCTAGTGTCCTTGATTCTTTTGTTTCTTGTTGTATAAAGAGGGTAAGGCCAGTAATGGAGAGGTATTGAATAGTGTGTGGTAAACGTGAGGACGAGAGTTCCCCATGGTTGTTCATTGGACGAGAGCTCCAATTAACATTCTACCAAACACCTTCCATTCGTTCCATCAATAAAGATTACCATTTCTTCCATTTTTCTTCCATTGTGTCCTTTCTCGATTCAATTCTACATTTCCATAAGCAAATTGTATCATTTATCCATAGTTTCTTTCTAGCAATCCTATTTCCTTTCCAACTTACAACAAGGGTTGCTAGGCACCGAAGAAACCCATACCTTTAACTATGACCACCACTTTACTTCCTCCTCCAAGAATTATTTGCATCAAATCGAACCCTAACCAACAGCAAGAATGGAAGGCGTTGAAAGATTACCTGCTTCCTAATCTCAGGACCACCACATCTCTCCGAGGATCATATGCAGAGAGATTATACCTGATTTTTGGGCTAGTCACCGATAGTTCGCAGAGAGATTATACCCGATTTCTGTGCTAGTCGCAGGCGCTTCATGTATACTTTCTCTCTCCCCTCTCTCTCTTATACACATATAGCATTGCACTTGTGCTGTCCTCCTAGGATCAACCCATTGTGTTGATATTCTTCGTCAATGTAGTGACTTTGGACCACATTACATAAATAAACATGGAAAATTAGGTGTTCTTAGGGAATTGTGCATTTAAATCCTACACTTTGTGTTTTTACCCCCATATTGTTTTGGGATTGCAGAAATTCTTCAAGTTATACTCAAGTACTACTAAATAGAAACAATGATATTCTTTGTTGTACTCAAGTTATACTTGTACAATGGATACTTTAGCAACAACAATAGATTGGATTCTCTTCGAGCTCTTAAACCATCCAAAAGCAATGAAAAAAGTAAGAAAGGAATTAGAAGAAGTGGTGGGCATGAACAGGATGGGGGAAGAAACAGACTTGGAAAAACTAGAATACATGGTGATAAAGGAATCTTTTAGGAACCACCCGGTGACCCCTCTTCTTCTGCCCCATGAAGCCATGCAAGACTGCATTGTCAACGGGTATCATATACCACAAAAGGCACGAGTTATCATAAATGCGGGGGCGATCGGGAGACACCCAAATGTCTGGAAGGATGTAGAGGAGTTTATACCAGAGAGGTTTATTGGAAATAGCATAGAGTCATAGACCACAGGGGGCATGATTTACAACTTCTTCCTTTGGGCACTGGCCGAAGGGGTTGCCCAGGGAAGCAGCTGGGGTTGTTGATGGTTAGGCTTGTGGTGGCGCAATTGATGCATTGGGAGCTGCCGGATGGTATGTTGCTAAGGGACTTGGACATGGCCGAGGTGTTTGGCTTAGTGAGTTAGTGACAACCCGAGCTAAGCATCTCCTAGCTATTCCAACTTATCACATTAACAATAATAGGTGGTCGAAATAAGCAACCATATGTGTTGCCAGATATTTTTAATGCTTCCCTTTATGTTAATAGAGCATGACATTTCACTACTTTTGCAATAATAATCCAAAAATTATAAGGAGCCCATCATAGTTACCCTAGTAGGTGATACGAAAAAAACTTGTTATCATTGAGTTCGTTGTACATCCTAATAAATAATGGGAGAGCACAAGTTTGATGTCTCTTATTTTTGTCATTGTGTCAACTTTCCTTTTTCTAATATAAAATGGGAGAGTAGAAGTTTGTCGTCTCTTATTTTTGTCATTGTGTCAACTTTCCTTTTTCCGTAAATAACCCTTAAAATTTTGGCTTATTATGCATTCAACAATGTGTAAATCCTTTTTCACAAGGGTAACTATGTCAAATGCTTTGGGTGGCTAAATAACTGCTACGGTTTCTTCTGCCGCCATCTGTGATGCAACTTTAAACTTCCATTATGAAACCAACATCCACTGCTCCAATTCATCTCCTTCCCCTCCACTAGAATACATCCTTCGGCCTTACATGTATTCCACCGCCAGATCATTATGGGATTAAATATTAATGGATGGGAATGCTCTGAATTGAAGCTTGATCTTGGATTGTGCAAGGTGTGTTATGCTTTTTAATTCACCCTCGAAACAATGCTAATCCTATGTCATCTTCATCTCCATGTAGGACATTCATGATTTGGTCATGGTTTTATGGACAAAAAATAAGAGTTAACGGGACATTTGTGTATTCTCTGTATCTCTCTAAATTGGTGGTCTTTAGTTTGATTGATTCTGGTTATCCATCACTATGATAGGTCTTTATTTGTTCCAATAGGCAAGTTGTTGGTTGGTAGTTCGAGCGATTTCTAGTTATCCAAAACTATGATAGGACTTGTGTGAAGTTGTTAAATTTTGGTGAATTAAAGACAAGCATCTATCTAATTCTTTCAAACATTAGAATGAGCATGCACGAGGAAGAGAGTAGTTATTTTTCATCACTTATTGTTTTTGCATCATGTAATTTGTAGAAGTAGTTCTAAAAACTCGAAGTGCACACGCATCGCGTGTGCCCAACCTCTAGTTTAACATAAAGTCAGAGGAGATATAATGCTATAAAGAGGGAAAGGATTAATTTAGCTGATATGACTTGTGTGTTACGCTACAGTATGCAAATGTAATTTCGTGTTGAAACAGCTATTCGGAGTTCCTAGAGCTCATTTTAAGGGTTATCTGATAAACGTAGAGAATTGAATTCATGTGATAGATTAGCATAAGTAATATCGACAGGCTATTTATACTCCTTCCGCCCCAGAAACATGGTCCTACTTCATTATTCACGCCTCTCAAAAACTTGTTCATATCTTCTTATTTATAATGATTTATACTCCATCTAATATGGATCTTGTTTGATAAATCTCAATTAATTTTATTAAACGCGTATATCAAAATCATAGAAAACGTAATAGGTTCTGAGATATAGATAATTATTTGGGTGGTCCAGAAAGTGAAGTAGGACCATCTTTTTGGGACAGAGGGAGTACTATTTTTAATAACATAAACTTCATCAATTAGGTGAGGAGGGAAGATAATTTAAGAAATTGCTCTAAGGTCCATTATAGGTTTTCCTAACACATCTAGTCCACCTAAAATTTTCCTAACACATCTAGTCCACAGTTCCACATTTCATATAGTGTTGGGCCCATTCTATTTTTTAAGTGGACAAAATTGCCCTTGGTTTTGTAAGGAGTACAAAAGCAACGATTCTCATTGGCGAGAGAGAGAGAGAGAGAGAGATCGCGGGAGATAGCAGAGAGAGATCGATTTCGTTCGTTTGGTCAAATACAGATCGAGTTGTTTTGTTTGATTTGATTTTGATCGCGATTTCATCTGACATTGATGTAGAGAAGAGTTTCGATCTGAATTTTTGGTGAGGTAAGTTCGATTGATCGCTAGAGATAGTAGAGAGAGATCGAGGTGATTGTGATCGTGTTTTCGTGTGAGATTGATATAGAGAAGAGGTACATTCTGAGTTCTCGTCATTGTTATTCTGAGCTGTCGTTAATTGGATTATTTTCTGGT
>JAXBDA010010097.1:0-11192 GCA_036023075.1 Gaultheria prostrata
CGCTCGCCAAGCTTCTGTTCAGTTTGTGAGCCCTGTTGTGCTATTCCCGAGCGCTCTATTGATTTCCTTGTAGCGCTCATGTTCTATCACGGCCTTCAAGTCTCTGCAATCCAATCTTGGCGCTAAACTAGCCTTATTTTCCTGAAAATTAACACAAACACAAACACATACCAAAACAACGCATCAAGTGGAAAATATGGAATAAATAAGATAAAAACGTGTAACACTACCCTATTAAGGCACTTATATCTACGATATTGCGTGCCTATCACCGGCCACATCGATTTTTGGCTTTTAGGTTTGGTGCATTCGTAATCCACAATAGAAATACATATAAACATGCAAATTTATATGTATATATGAATCTTGGACGTACGGATCCAAGATTCTAAGTTTGACAAAAATACATATATACTCCCCAAGCGAAGAAAATTTGAGCAAATGTGAAAGTACAGTGTGGATTTCTAGCAACAGTACAAAAAAGTGAATAATACGAGTATAATCTATTATACAAGTATAAACTATTTACTACGTACCTTTTAAATAATTGATTGTATACGTACGTATAATCGATCTGGGAACGTATTGTATGGTATGGTATGCATGCACGCACTAGTCTACGTACGTCGAAAGTTGTACGCCGTTATACGAAAGTTTTCAATAATAAAATCGGTGTCAAAACTTTCAGCAATGTCTTTATCAACACATTTGATGAAGTAACTAGCTAGAAAACCATCTCTCATCGTACCGACCACATTTTAGTTCTCTTGACGACTTTCATAGCTGAAATTAGATGTGCGCGCACAACATGCACCATGTATGAGGCTTAATATATACACAATTAGTTGTTACAAGAAAAATATAGCTCATGCAACTCAAAAAAATTAACCTCATTTATGGTCATGAAAACCTCGCGACAAAATCCTCTAATTCGATCATTTTAATCTTTGTTTCTTTCTAAAGATTAACAAAATTCTTTTTCCAAGGAAAACTTTTTTTAATACTTCTACACTATTTTAGGGTATACTTGGAAAAACTTTTTATACTTCTAGCCTATTTTAGGGTAACAAATTTTTTTTTACACATTTTTGGTGTTCAAGAATGGTGTAAAGGGATCAGGTTTGAAACTTCTTATGTTTTTTTCTTCATGGAAATAGAGTTTTATTAGTGAAAACTTGACAAACTGTATATCAAGTTGGGGGGGAGAGAGGAAGGGACTCCATCCGAGGCCTGAAACGCCTGATGACTCCAGGCCCGGCCCCTGAAATTTTCTGGGTCTTAAGCGAGTTTTATTTACGGGACCCCCTTAATATTTAGTATATATACTTGTTGTTGGTGTAGTTATTTGCAAGAATACCCCGTTGGACTCTTTAGGCGTGAGATCTAGTTTCACCAGCATCATTTGGTTAGTGTTTTTGGTACACTTACAATAGTATATATTGGCTAAAAAAAAATAACGCTCAAAAGTGTCGAGCACAATGGACTACTGTAAACTTATCTGCAAAGTGGTTGACAAACATAGTATTTGATATGAATTACATTTTGAGGCTCTTTTATTGAACCAAAAACTGGGGGTTCTAAGCGATGACTTTGTAGGCTTAGGTCTAAGGTCGGTCCTGGATGGGTCAAAGCCCAAAACACCCAATGACCTAACCCAGTACAAACAATAAAGACAGTGAAGCTCAGTGCAATAAAAGGCATACGCGATTGAAACTTCTTATGTTATCCTTCTTTGAATTTCAAAAATTATTAATCCTTAGAAACAAATTACAAAGAATCAAGGGATCCAAAACAGGTATCATGGCGGAGGTGGAACAAAAGGAGTATACGCTTTAGAGTTTCGACCCCGCTGATGACAAATCCTGCGTCCGCCCCTGTCAACACTTATAGGCTAGTGCATACTGAAAACTTTGTCCCAACCTTAATTGGAACCCCGCAAAATCAACAGTACTAGAATCCTGAGAATGCATAAACTGACCCGGCCAATTTATAGAAAGAAAAGAAAAACTGTATTACCATCAAATCTTCGAGCTGAATAGTAATCTTAACATTAGTTACGTTTCAAGGTGAAACAACTCAAGTGGATATTATTTACCCAAAAAAAATACACTCAATTGGATACACTGTCCACTCAATCCCCTTTCCATGCAATATTGTTATGGTTCCTGATCCCTCCTCCTTCTCTATCTTCTCTTGACATTCAAAACAGGAACTCTATTCTTTATAACAAGCTCGGAAGATGATGGATATTGGAATTGTTTCCGTTGGGCCCGGTGGTCCGACAGTCGCTGCTGGAGTGTTGGAGTTGCTGGGTTGGGTGTTGAGTACTACGGTGGTGTTTGGGTTTTTGGTTCGGGTGTTTTATTTCATCCTTTTCCTTTTCCTATTGTCTGGTTGGCGTCTTAACATCCTGGTTGTTTGGTTCTTGTCATTGTGCTCCATTTAATCTTTATTTCCATTTTTCAAAGATTAAAAAAAAAATTGCCTAGAAAAAAAAAACCCAAATACATATATATGCATGAAAAATTAGCACAGTTGATAATTGTTGACTATCGAAGTTGTAATGCTCAAAAAATCTCGGAACTACATAGATCGATGTTTCATGCAACCTACAAACTTAATGGAGCTTTCGAGAATAATAAAGTTATCTTTCTCTGTAAAAGCTTAAATTATTAGAGAGATAAGTTTATTTATTTATTTTTTCGATACGTCTCCTCACGCATAGGTTTGCTTTAGACGTAAGAAGATACGTATCGTGTCGAAAACCCCATTGTAAGATTTTTTTAATGATAAGATACAACTAGAAATACATGTCGATTCTACGTACGTATATGAGATATGTATCGTAGTCACAAGATTTGACAACACTAGCTCTTACGTACCATTGAACTTAGCCTATTTCTCATCAACTTCCAGAGGGCAAAAAAAATGCGATAATAAACAAAGTACCATTATATTATTGAACGAATACAAAACATCTGTTACACGAATAAACAATAAATAGAATTCAGGGATTTTACAATAATATTACATATGGAGGACCATACACTATAGCCCTAGTAAAAACAGGGCTAATTAATTTGACAAATAATTCGTATAAAAGACAGACCAACATTTACAAATATATAACAACCTTCAGATATCTGGTGAATTTCCAAACAGAGATAGGAATTTAATCACCCATCAGCGGTCGGTACTTCTTCCTTCGATGAATTTCCAAACAGATCAATTACACTTCTTCCTTCATCTCCCAACATAAAATCACCATTAAAATATATGGTAACTAGCTAGGCCTTCCTTTGCCCCCCCAAAAAAAAAAAAAAATTATTAACATCGAAAAATAGTTTTTTTTTTAGAATAGTAATTAAATATTTGAAAAAAACAAAAAAACATCGATCGTTATTGTACATAGGGAACTGCTAAAATACTGGTATGCATTAATTTCTTGAATCCACCTTAAATTCATGCTCCCCCTCCATCTCCAATTGATCATCTTTTTGAGCCATGCCAATTTTTAGATAAAAAAAAATCTATTCTTGTAAATAATTTTCTGTCTTTTTACACCAAAATTAGAGCTGTGATCGAAATTTTGCTAAATAGTGTAAAATAAATTCGAAACTTATTGCCAAAAGTACATTATGTTTTGTAATCGATCATTGACACGGCTGTCTAAAAAGGATCAAGAATTGGAAACAGAGAAAGTAACACTTACATAAAAATTCGTAACATTTACTCGTATAAATTCATAACAAAATACGAACCCAAAAATACGTCAAATCAATTTGGGACCAAATTATTTCGACGAATCTATGTTTAAATGTTATGAATTTCTATGTAAGCATTCAAGATAAATTCCAAGAGTGCATACCTTGTCAAAGTAAGATATGTATTGTACCATTCGCCCGATGCCCTGTACAAAATAACTAAAAAACAAAAACAAAAACAATTTTTTTTAAATTTTTTTTTATCATTGTTAGTATTGTTGCTTTTAGGGATTGTACCCAAGCCTAAGCTCCAAATCCAATTCATCATCATCATCTTCTTCATCTCCACCTTTCTCCTCCTCCTCCTCCTGACCTTCCCCAGGCGCCATACCACCAAATTGCATGCTCAAACTCACGCGCCAATCATCTCCAAACTGGGGAATCCGTGAACCACCATCTGACGTGGACGCTGGAAAGTACGTCCGGTAATTATCATGTTGCGGCTCACGAGCCGCTACATCATAGGGATAATAATTATACTGCGGCGGGACGTATCCCGAAACAGGGTGGTGGCTATAGATTTTGTTGATAGGGCTGGAGTGGTAATTGATCTGCTGGTGGTGGTGATTGTTTGAGTGTATCAAAGTGGGTACTGGGCCTACTGGCCTGTTATTCTTGGCCCTATCTTTTCGGTGAATATTCATGTGGCCGCCCAAGGCCTGGGCCGTGGTGAACCCTCGCTTACAGAACACGCACTCATAGGACCTATCCGCGGCCACATAGTCCGTGGGTTGGTCTAATTCTTGATCAGAACCCGTTGAGCTCCTCGACGATTCTGGATCGTTGCGGTTGGGAGATTTGTCCATTGAGACTTTTAGAGAGAGAGAGAGAGAGAGAGAGAGAGATTTTAAGAGAGAGAGTTATAAAGAAGGAAATAGGATATAGGATTTAGCTAGTGATATAGTGAGGTCATGAGTTTAGGAAGTTTCTTGATCAGACTCATTCTGTTAGTTGTTTTCTAGTAAAAAAGACTTATTATTCTGTTAGCCGGCCGTAGGGTTCCGGTTTTAGAAAATCAGGCTTAAATGCGTATTGGTCGGATAATAAGGATGTCATTTTTCAGGGCACCGGCACGTGGTATTGCACTAGGCTCCTTTTCTACAATACATGCATTATGGTGTGGTCCATATTCTTTTTCGCCAGCTGCTGCATTGAATAATTTTCCAATAAGGAGAGAGTGTTAAGATTTGATAGAATGAGTATTTCGTTAATTTAGTAAGTAAATAAGCAAGGCCATCAAACAAGTTGTGAGAGAATAGTTAACGATTTTAACGTGAAAAAATTATTCGATGCCTCTCGGGCAAGGCTTTAAGCAGCGGTTGCGGTGTAGCGGTAGCCTGAGTATCGAATGATACACAATAGGAATCAGGTGTTGCGGCCGTGAATTCTTTTAAATTATTTTTGCCAAGGGAGCACCTGAAGCGGCTGTGATGGTCATGTAGCGAGCAAAAAATCGAATAAAAAGCGATACGTCACGGGAATCACCTGATAGGAGTGTGAATTTTTTGTAGCGCCGATATAGCGAGGTGTAGCGGAACCGGATGACCAAAAAAACACTACTTAGCGGCTGATACGCTAGGTAGCGCCTGACATTAAATCCTTGGCTGACATTTAAATTCTTGACTATAGGGCACCGCCACAAGCCGCTCTAGCCCTTTTTTCACTACATATTCAATGTAGGCCCCAAAACAAGTGTATGGGCTTCACCTCAATGTTTTAGCGAAAAAAATGACTTTAGACACCACGTGGCGGTGCCAGAGGGGCATGGGATCGATAATCTATCTTTTGTCATAATAGTACCATTTGACATGGTAAACGTGTTACTTGATTTTTGTGCAATTGTGCAGTGAGTAAACTAATTGCATAGGAGTAATATTTAACATCCCCAAGATGTGTGTTTGGTTGACGTTTTCACAATCACTACTTTTTTGCGAAAAACTTTCAAGAAACTATTTCTGAAATTAGAAAAAAGAAGAAGTTACTATAGAAATCCAAAACTTTTATGCATAATTTATTTTCATGTAGAATGAGAACGCGGGGCTCCGTTGTCCCCATGGGTCGGGAGGCTCTAACAACCCCAATCGGCTGTACCATCCAAAAGTGTTTTGACTCTTCCCCGGAAGAGTTTTCTTTTAAATCTGGATCATTGATTGCCGAGACGGACAGTTGCAGATGCGGTTGGCAGGGCCTGCCGACTCATGGGGACAGCAGTGCCCCGCGTCTGTAGAATGATGCCGTGTATTTTTTAATTAATTTCCAAGATCACATACCTATTTTTTTCCGTCGAATTGTCACACATTAGAAATTCAAAGAAAAATGATAAATATGAAAGATATGTATTATTGGGGGTTCCTTTATCTCCAAGAAAACACATTAATTTTTTTATATTCTTGAAACCGTCAACTTCTCATCTTATTTTTTATTTTTACGTAATGTGTTCCGTATGTCAATCTTGATAAATCTTCCACTTGGTTCAGTTCTAAAAACAGAGATTAAAAAGAGGATGCACAGTTGCAATTTTGTGGCTTTTACTTGTCCTTTGACTGAACCCATTAATTAAGTGCTGTTTTAATGCAATTTCCTCTTTTTAATTTATAACTCTGGTATCGGGCGAATGTTGGAGCCACTAATCCAAAGAACCAGTCCCATCGCCCATCAACGGGACCCATTTACATGCAATTATAAAACAGTGGGTTTACTGTCCTAATTCGTGTCAACACAATCAACATCACATAGTATGTCTTCATCACATCAAGAATTAATAAAAATTATTTTTCTGGAAAATAAAATTTGCGATTGGTTATGATGATGGAAGCGATGATCACAGGTGCATCAAAATCAGTTTGTATATCTATCAATAGTTATATAAAATGTCTTGCCAGTTGGAAATTAATTATAAATTAAGAACGTATTTGCATTTGCTTTGATTTTATTTGTCTAAAATTAGTAATAGAATCTCCAACCAAAATCCTCTACTATTCAATTTGAGAGTATCCCCTTATCCAAAATGCCGCCTCCTTTTGAGTGGATGGATTTTGACAAACTAATAGTTTTTGGAAAATGCTAGCAATAACCCGTTGGGTGGTCAATAAGAGAGACTCTTCCGGGTAAGAGTTAAACTGGTCTGTGTAAGAGTTAAATCCTTCCACGCAAAAGTTAAACTCTTTCACGGAAGAGTTATGTTTTTCATGTCCTCATCCTTTTTTTTTTTTTTTTTGAATGACAAAAGAAATTTTATTAATCTTATTTTCATGTCCTCTTCTAACCGCCCAATGGGTTGTTTATAATATTTCCCATAGTTTTTTTTAACAAAATCCGTACTTTTGCCTAGGAAAAAAAGAAGAAACAATAAAGCATCCTTAACGGTCTTAATGGGAAAAACGTCGAAAAAATGTTTAGACAAAATTTGTGGCTGAAAACATGAAAAATGTGTATTAAATTAGGTCTAAATGAAGCACAATATATTCTACGTGCCAGAGTTTAGAGTCTTAATCGGAATTAAATTACATGCATGTTCTTGACAGGCTTCATGGGAAAAACATTAATCTAATGAGTTTAATGAACTTCACTCGGATTATTTAAAATTATAAAGACAGTTTTTTTAATGAGCCACTATATACTCATACTATTTTAATCAATCGAATAGGTAAGCAGAGTTTCAGCCAGCTTGCAATTACTTTATCAACACGTTATTTACGGACCAAGTCTAAATATAAACAGGGGCGGCCTAGTTGGCCGGATAGCAATCGAGGCAGTCACGTAATGCTTCCAAATGTTTGAAGGACTCAATTTTTGAAGTACATATATAGAACCTTGAGTTCGTTAAAAACCTAGGAAAAAATGTTTTTACCAAAAGCACACTAATCTAAAACATGCACCTGAATTTAAAAAGGAAAAGTTCAAAATGTAAAAGAAAAAAATAATTTCCTTCGGACTCACAAAAGGTCAAGCAGTCCCTCGATTTTAATTATTTTTTACAGCAAAGAAAGTAATATTTCATTAATAATATCAAATTATTACAAGAGAAAAGAAGAAAAAATAACTAAACACAAGCTGTAGTTGGCAATGTACCACACTATAGAATATAACTCTCCAATTTTCTCCTATATGAATCTACCTCTACACTCTAAATATCAAAATTTTCATTAGAATACTCCCACATCTCCTTTGTGGGATTCACAAAGTTTGTAAATTTTTAAATTCTTTTTGCATACCACATACGTGTTTGAAATTTTTATGATTAGTTAATTGGTAAATTCATCTCTAAAAAACATTTGGTTTTCTATTTATCTTAATTGATATGTAATCATACTTTTCAAGGAATCCCCTTAAAAAGTTGAATTCTCCATTTACAAAAAGCAATATGGTACATAAAATTGAGAGTTTTTCTCTAATTGTTTGTTCAATAAGAGAGTACCTCTAGTTCAGACAAAATTGGTGATTGTCCTTGTTGCGAGTTCTTATTTCAACACGCCTCCCTGCATTAGGGAGTAACGTCTTTTGTTGGTGAATGTTTTCTTGGGTTGGTGTTTTCTGTTATTGTTCTTTTATAAAAATTTGAGAACCGAAGGGGTAGATTGAGTTTATGCGAGAATCATTATTGGAAGAGTCTAATGTACTTTTTTTTAAGCTCTCTGAATACTTTTATTTTCCTACAATATTGATTTCATTTTTTATCTTTATGATACTCTCTCCATCCCTTTTTAAATGACCAATTTGGAAAATGTGTATTTTTGTAGATGCTAAAAAATATACTTTCGTAGAGCGTTTTAAAATTTTTTTGGCACCAAATTAAAGTACTACTCAATGAGCATTTTAATTTGATAAAAAAGCAAATTAAAAATTATATAAAGAAATTTTTTTAAGGTTTGAAATTACAACTATTTCTATAGTTGTTATTTAAAAAGGGACGGAGGGAGTAATAAAGTTTTTCGTTTCCGGATCACGACAGCATGATTATGTGTTGTAAACATAGTTACAAAACTTATTCTATTTATTACTCCTATAATTCGAGAAAAACATTCTTGGTGGGGTACCCCTATTATGCAGAAGGGCAGGATGGGTCCCACTTGCCTTATTTTGGGTGCTAGCTGGGGTTTTAAGCTAAGAGGACACGTGCTCTTAGCTAATTGCAGGCCACAAGTGTACTTAATTAGGGACCTTTAATTAGAGAGCAGAGCAGGTTCTAAATTCCAAATTGTCTTTGTCTTTATGTTTATGTCCCCATTTTTACATGGAAAGTGGCAGCACTGAGCCATCACCAACGAATTCATTTCTCTACTAAAATGTACTTAAATAAAATCCACATATCAATTTCATTTTGTATATTATTCAATATTTACACCTGACCACTAGGGTGCGAGTAATTATTCACTAATCCAGCAACTCAGCCACGTGATATTCTGAATCATTCGAAAACCACTTTAATATAGGGTCTATATATTTAATCGTGGATTTAAGGAGAATATGTGGTGTTAGAGTATTTCAAAATACTATGTAGGCGTACTCCGAGAGCACTAAATAAATAGACCTGGAATCAGCTTTGCCAATAAAAAAAATTGGAGTGCAGCTTGAAGAATGAAGGGACCCACCTTAGCATTTTTAATGAAGAAAATTTTGCGTCATATGCGAAAAAATAAAAAGAATCGCCTGTGCTGATTTACGACTATGTTGATCGATCTCAACTATTTTTTATTTGAAGTAAATGAAATTCAAAATGATTCTACTTAATTTAGTCTGTAATGCATGAAATTAGTGTACGTAAAGAATAATGCAAAACATAAAAAAAAAAATTCATCAAAGGAATCGCGGGAGGAAAGAAGACGCCCGGGATCCAGGGGTCCTGTAGGGCACTTCCGCCCTACAGAGTATACTGTGTAGTGTGTCATGTGGATCACCAGATGTGTTTTAAACAGTCTAAATTATGTTACATGTAAAATCAATATCCTACATGTAAGATAATGTATGAAATCTGGATTGTTATAATACATGACGATGGCATAAGAAGCTCCTGTAACATTTGATTATACAGGGCGGCCTACAGGAGAGTGCACTACAGCACCCCCATGTCTCCCTGGATCAACAGCTTCTAAAATAAAATTACCATCATGAGAAAGCGGGAAGAATTAATAAAAAGAAATCTTACCCGTTTGAATTGGAATAGGTTAAGGAAAATAAGTCATATTGATGAATCAAATTCCATGCATAAAAAAAGTGGCTTCAAGGTGGGGGGAGACAAAAGCTCAGCCTTTTAAATCATGAAAATTTTGCATTTCAAAAAAACATTCAAGAAAATTTACGCCATATGGGAAGAACTTAAAGAATCGTCTGCGTTGATTTGCTACGACGTTGGTTGGTCTCAACAACTGTTTTTAATTAAGTACTAATTAAATTGTAAATAATAGATTACTTACGTTAGGTTCTTTGATTATGCATGAAATCAATACTTAAAGTCACAAAATTTACAGATAGACAAACAAAAAACCTTCAATGCGGGGAAAGAATAGCGGCGTAAATTAAGAGACACTATTATTGTAGCGGCCGGGTTTACAACGGTCCATGGGGCTCGCCTCTATCCCATGGGAACATGAAGGGGCAACAGGTCACCTGTCAGAAATGACAAAAGCAAATGTGAATCGAACCAACTCGATCCCGCCGAACAGAATATACCATTGGCAATAGCTGGCTTGGTGCCAATCTCGACCGATATCCAAACAAAGGTCCGTCGAGCCACTAACCATTGGGTCTAGAGTGTGGCCTCTCGGTGTAGTCCCTCGGCAGTACACCGCAGTGAATCCCTGCGCCGACAGAGTGATTCCCGAGAAGCCTCCTACGGCCGAAGGGTCCCAAAAGGCATGTCGCTAGGTAGAAACTGTTACACGCATTACCGAGCGTAGTTGATCCCGCGTCGTTTGACGGCGGATAGCTTGTGGTATGCCGCGTACGCTTCGGTAGAGGTGTGCCAGTAAACCACCCAACAAGCTTTACCTGCAGGACTACGTGGTTGACCGGGGAGTTCTCCCAAACCAGTTGACCTTCAAGGTGAGCCAGGCGTGACGTCAGCCGAAACACTGGACGTGACATCAGCCGAAGCATTGGGCCTGCCCAAGATATTCTGACTAAACCACATGGGATATCAGATGCGGATAGTGCGCGTGAGGTGCACGAGAGGCGTGATAGGTACGCCCGGCCTTGCCTATAAGAGAGGCACTCACCCACCTCATTAAAGGAGGTTTTTTCGACACTCAAGAGCATTCAACTCTCGTAACTCTCTTTCTAGATCTCTAAACTTTCCGTTTACCTACACCTTTTCTGGTCACTTATTTGACCGTTGAAGTGCTTTCCTGGACAACCACCATCTGGGCTTGGCACTAACACGGGTGTGCAATGGAAAGAGGAACAAAAAGAAGTGTGTGGTGTTAAGATCTG
>JAXBDA010010098.1:0-11190 GCA_036023075.1 Gaultheria prostrata
AGTGTGGAGAATCCCACCTGTGGTAGGATTAAGTCGTGTTGATCTCTTATTGGTTGGCATTACCGGTGCCCTTTTGCCTTAGGACTCCTAATCCGGTTAGGATTAAGCTTTCCCAATAGCATTTGGACTGTGGATGGCTATCCCGTGGGATATTAGTGTTTATCTCTCCCGTTGGAGGTGGTGTAGTCCGTTTAGAGTCCTCGTATGACATGGACTCTTCAAGAAAGTCAGGTCTGAGGTGATCATCCTCAGCCGAGCTGAGTCCCCGAGCTGGATTATCTAACCTTTATCCGCTGAGCTGACCTTAGTCATTCAGGTCTTCCGGTGTTGGGTCCTCTTGGGGGCCCGCCGACCTGCTCTGGACACTCCACTTATTGTGCCCGACCTGTCCATGGGAGGTCGGGATGTACTGGCCTTAACCGACCTAACCTAGGTGGTCAATTTATCCTTATCAATAACTAAGAAGAGCATCAAAGTCGAGAAGGGCTGATTCTGTTTCCCTTTGCGTACAAAAGGAGTTAATTTAGTAATCTTCCTTTCGTGATTCATGTATATTTATACTGTGAGGTGTTTTGTGCTCTACATTTTCCACCAATATTGGTTTATTACACAGTTTTTAAAAACACAGCTTCATTGAACTGATGTTAAGATGTCAAGCTTGCATTCACTTTGTTATTCAGGAATCATTTCCACTGAAGCCTTGCACGACATATGAATGCCATGATTGATAGGACTGCTTGTGTGTTTGGTTTCAGCAGGTGTGTTTTCTCCCCTCGAACAATAGTCATGTGCGCGGAACTGCATTTCGCTTTTATGCTATGGTACTATAATGGACCAATTGGGACCAAAGCTTTCATGGATAGTATAAAGCCGATTTGTTCCATAATGACAGGAGTGCATGTTTCTAACCACCTAATTTTCTCAACATTCCCCTACGCTTTTCAATAGATTAAAAAAACAACGTGCAACGCACGTGCCAAACAACTAGTATGTCAAAAGATCTAAAGAGTTAACGAATCAGTGAAGTTATTTTTTTTAAGTTTATATAATTACCAGGAACATTTAAGAAAACTAGGTCGCCGTTACAATTCGAAGCAGCTTTCTACCACACTTTGCAACCTGTAAGGGGCTGGGGACACCAGCCAGCAGGGCAATGAGACGAAATAACCAAAACAGGGGCGAATTCTGTAGCTATAAGTACCAATTCTCGTTCTCTTTTCCAGATCTCTTGGCATTTCACAATGTTTTCTATCTTCAAGATTTCAGTAAGTAGGAGGGAAACCCCAAAAGAAAATGGCTTTCCTACGCACTTCAAATTGTTTCCTTTTCCTGATCCTTTCCCCTACCCCTACCTTCCAAATCCAAGTTCTACCCAAAGTCTACCTAAATTACGTCATAGGTTTTGAAGACACCGTTGACAATGTTAGAATTCTCTAGGGGGTGCAAATTTGAATCACCAAGGAGTATTCCACACTTCTCAAAAGAACTGCATTACAAGAAACGAGTAGAATTTATGCCCTCCAAAAAGCAATAATAATGCAACCCATGTTGCAAACTGCTCTTTAACAGAGCTACATTCCAACAACAGGAAAAATTTACCACCTCCAAAAAAAGTAATGTTACTGTTTGTACCCAAATTTGGCACTTTTTCCTAAAGGGCCAAAAAGTATTATTTTTTGACCGAACTGAACTAAATTCTCTTGTAAAATTAATGGGCTGCATTAATTTTATTCTGTTAAGTTTTGGCCCAATTAATTTTTAATGAAGCTTGGCCCAATACCCATGTTTGTTCGGTTAAAACCCAGGTGAAATGGATGCGTGGAATAATTTTCCATAAAGATCAATTTAATGGAGAAGTTATACGTAACTCTTATTCCCATGTGAGGATTAAAAAGGGTGTAATCCCACTGATATAGGAGGCAGTTGGATTTTTCCTTAGAGAATGGAGGTGGTTATTGCCACATGGCACTTTCTTATTGAGTTGCCAAGTCTCCACTACCCCATTACCCATGAAATAAGGAAGTAGAAAGTGGGCGTAGAGGTCTCTGCGGCTCCAGGCTGAGAAAATAACTTCCAGTAACTGCCACTTTAGAGGGATATAGAAGCAAGTATGACACTTGGTACTTTCCTATTGCACTGCCACAATCCCATTACTCCATGACCCATGAAGAAGAGAAGTGGGCGTTATACGTAGAAGGAGTTTTGACCCCAAGAATGGGATGTAACTGCCACAAACTGCTGTAAATGGAGGGAAAATTGGCAACTTGGGACACTTGGCAGTCGTTTACAAAGACAAGAAGTTGAGGAGGACACTTGGCAGCATCTCGGCACAAGGGAAGTTAGCACCGAGAGCCTATAAATATGATAACTCAGGAAGAAAAAAGGGTTCCACAACCATCAACCTCACGGTTAAAAAATCAAGTCTCTCGACTTACCCCAAGTCTCACGACTTACTCGAGTATCAAAGATCCTCAACCGTTGAAGCATCTCAACCTCGTTGAAGCCACCAACTCCGTTGAGTTTATTTACGTCGACAAGATTCTAGCACAGCCTAGTCCTTGTTTTATCTTTTTCATCGTTCTACAAGTCTAGCCCGAATCTAGGACCTTGTTTTATGATTCTTTGTACCCCAGCTTTTTGTTAATCTTTATTAATAAAAGTTAGATTTTATTTATCTCGTTGTTTCTCATTTTCCACACGGTTGGGAAATTATTAAAGTCCTTTACGACAAGGCAAACCACGAACCACTTTGCAACTCTACCCTTTGGGCTGCACGCAATCCGCTACGGAAGAAGTCAGAAAAAGGCACGAAGGCCTTTACTACAATCGGACTATACTGCACGGTCCTGGCACGCCCGCAACACAAACCGCATCAGGCGCTCGCGGTTTCCTTAGGAGTTTTTCCAGAGAAACAGTTACCTGTGTCGTGACCACCCATAGATTTAAGAATGCTTTATCCTGTACAGTGCAGATGATGTAACCCCCCAAAAAACTTGGAAGGACCTGAGGTCTTCCTCTTATTTCTAAGCATTGGTAGGGAAGTTAGTTTCTATCAAACAAAGCAAAAGGAGGGTGACATAGAACTGAATACCTAGTGATTGCTCAGGATAATAAAGATTCATGACTAATCATGCATACATACTTCCGTTATAATACTATGAATAAGAACATGCATCATAAAAAAATGAAGTAACATTGTTGACACTCCATTTTTGCCCCGCCGCTCCGGATAAGAAATGCGCCATAGCAGTGGGTTTAGAAGCACCATCAGACGTCATTAGAATTTTTGGAGGTTCAAAAGTACTCGCAAGGTGGAGGCAATACGGGGATATTTTCGAAATTGTCCCAATCGCGGTCAAAAGGGCAACTTGTACGTATTTCGGATGGACAGCCATACGGTGTTTGAAAGGGCAGCCGTACGTATCTCAGAATTCAAAAGGGTATCGCAGAAATCGAAGGGGTGTTAGAACGTCATCAGCCAACACTCATTGGACCGAGATTTAGGCCGCTTCATTTGATTGGACCGCTAAGATGGGTTGCGTCTGTAGTCGTAACCCAAGGTTGCGTCTGTAATCTTGGCCCAAAAGGCCATGGGTTGCGTCTACTATCTTGTGTTAGACTCACGTTAATTTTTGTGACCCACTAAGACTCCACGTTTTGTGCATGTTTGTTACAATTGGGACTCCAATATCATACAAACCAATAAAAGATAAGGTTCATCATCATTACCAATTAGAATTTGTTTGGGAAATACTCTACAAGAAAGAGTCCTTGATGGATTAGGAGTCTTTTATAATTATCTCTAAGGCTCTCTCCTCTCCTCTATAAAAGAATAGAATACCCACCCCTTCTATACATGTTTTTTCCCTCAATTAAAGTTCTGGGGTATTTTAGAAAATTAGAGACAGAGAGAAGAAGGTGAGCCAAGAATTAATGAGTTATATCTAAGGGGTTTGTTCTTGATCTCTAATCTTGATGACCAATAATGGTACGTTTAATTTATTGTTTTTGAGATGTGTTGAATTCAAGATCTTGTTATATCTATTTTCCGCATAATAGTTTAAATACAGATATAAAATTTATATCTTGGCCCAAACCGCCAGTCATATCCCACGCCTATAAATAGGCTGCCCGTGCAGCATTCAAGGGGGGATTCTTTGGGGGAAGGAAAAAAACGATTCTCCAAAGGAGAGATTTCAGGAGAGTAGAAGGAGAAATAATTCCATAAGGTCCAAAGTGTTTGCTGGTAGCTTAGAAAAAAGAGTATTGCTTGTTCATCAAATTCCCACTTGTGGTCTTCCAAAGAGTCTTGTTTGCAGAGAAGGTTTTCCCAAAAGTCGAGTTTTACAGTTTCTTTTTAAGTAAGAGTTAGGAGAGTCCACGGGAGTTCGAAAGAGGTTTTTACTTTTCGCCAAGGTGAGGTTTTGCGTGCTATAACGTTAGCATAGCTCACGATAGTAAGCTTCATTTTTGCTATCTCGTGCTATGGTTCCATTTGGCTAAACATTGCCTTTCGCTTCCAGAGTTACCAAAGTAATAATGATTCAGTTTCCAGATTCGTTTTCATCGACCTCGTCACTAAAAATAATCTTCATTCCGGTAATTCGAAAATCGTAGTATGGTTGTTAGAGCATCTCTATTGCACTACCTAAAAAATATTTGCTAAAGTGTACATCTAAGCATATGTGGGGCCCTATTAAAGTGTACATCTAAGAACTTAGCTAGCTAGCTAAGGAAGAATGCATTTTAATATGCTACCTATATATGTTCATTAATTTTTAGAGTGTGATCCACTTTAATGCCCTTGGTCCCACGAAAATTTCCTTCTTCATCCCTTCTCTCTCTCCCTCTCTCTGTCTCTCTCTCTCTCTCCTCTTTCTCTTTCCTTAAATCTATCCCCAAATTTAGGCAGTGAGTTGGGGCACTTTAGAGAGTGTGGAGTGCCACCTAGGATTTTAGGGAGTTAATTTTTGTGCACTAAAGAACATTTTTTGAGTTTTTCTTTGTTAGCTAGGTAAGACACTTTGGGATACTCTTTTAAGTAGTGCACTAGAGATGCACTTACCTACCTATTTTCAAATATCATAAATGAATAGAAAAGCTCGATCCGGTAATTCGAAAATTATTGTATCGTTATCGATACCCGCTGATTTATGAATTATCATCAATATCCTAAATTTTTAAACTCATTACTATGATTCAAAAAGTTGTAGTACGGTTTTATTAGCACATGCCGACTTTTTGAATTATTATTTGTATTGGGGAACTTGATTGAGTCTCACTGACAATCGGAGGACTGAGTCACCAAATGCCAGGAATGTGACCCATTCTAGGTTCTGCATTACGAATTTTTATGTGGGGAGTTAAATTCATATTGTGGATACTAGAATGAATCATGTTCCTGGCACTTGGTGACTCAGTCCTCCGATTGCCAATGATATTGGATCAGTTGCATTGAATTGAAGGTGCCGGCGGCCATCGAATTGAGTACACCACTGCCGGTATAAAAAATGAGATTTGCACGTTCGAGCATTTTTCCTTTATCCAAGTCAATGCAAATCCATTTCAGGTTTCCCTTTTCAAAATATTCAAAGTTAGTCTGTATTGAATTGAGGATCCCAGGCGCCATTGAATTTAGTAGTCCGTGTTTGGCATCAGAAATGAAACATGTTCTCACAAGCATTTTTTATTAACCAATTCAATACACATTGATTTTTGAAATCTTTAAAGGCTTTGGAGTTTAAGTGTCGCCCTGGAATTGTTGTCGCATCCTTTTGTTCAAAATTAATTTATATTGAATTAAGGATCCCAGGCGCCGTCGAATTTAGTAGTCTGCGCCTGGAATCTAAAATGAAATATGCCCTCACGGTCATTTTTCATTAACCAGTCCAATATAAATTTGTTTTGAAATGTTCGAAGTTAATTTGTATCGAATTGAACATCCTAGGCACCGTCGAATTTAGTAGTCCGTGCCTGGTGTCTAAAATGAAATGTGTCCTCACGGATATTTTTCATTAACCAGTTCAATGCGAATTGACTTTGAAATCTCTAAAAAATGTCCAGATTTGCAAATGGAGCCGGGGCTATGAATTACAAAATTGGATCACGCCGTTTTGCCGTCTATACACTCAGATTTCCTGTAACGCCCCAAATTTTCATAAACATAAATAGTAGATTATCCATGTGGAGGTCAACACCATCCACGGTCAAAGTCAAATACATTTCAAGTCAAACATAAGGGAATCAACCGTCTATCGTACCCAAAGATGATTACATGAGTCATTATCATTTTACAAGTCTTTAATCAAAACGAAAATAATACAAGTTATAAGTTCATTTCTCCCAAAATTACTACTATTTGAAGATGATCTTTTAACTAGTCCAATGAGCTTTCAAAAGTTGCCACGCATGCACATCCATACACCACATCATGGTTCTCTGTGCTGAATACCTGAAAATTTTAAGGGTGAGCTCACTAGCCCAGTAGGAAAACATCTATCGATTCTGAATGGAAATGAGATGCTCATGAAGTATGACAAGAAGGGAAATATACATAACAAGGTTAATTAAATCATATAGAAGAGATAGGGACATCACAAGGGTCGATAATTACTAATATGGACCAAGAATCACTCTGTTGTATCCGATACGCATTCGATAGGTCGCAAAAATCCAAAACATCCTCATTATGTACATTATTCAATTGAATCATTCTTTATACCCCGGGCATACCATAAAGGCCCCGTGTCACTCCGGGCATACCCTTTCCGGCCCCTTGTCACTCCGGGCATACCCTTTCGAGCCCCGTGTCAATCTTTTCATCCATTTATATCATTTCATGCTCAATCGATTCATTTAAATGTCCATGCAATAGCTCAACTCAAATCAACGCTCAAAAACCCTAATTCGTTCAATAACCGTCAACTCACGTCATTAAGTGTCAAACTCGTCAAGTGAGACCCAAGGGAACTTAAGAACTTAGCAAGTATCTCTCGTGATGTTTATGGTAGGTGTCTCAAAGTGTTTCAATTCAATAAGAATAGATATAGCACGCACGTAACTCGATCGAAGACCAAAAAGGGTCCAATTTCTTGACAAAGGCTAGGTGGATTGATCCATAAGCAAAGGTGGATCGGTCCACAAGAGCTAGGTGGATCGATCCACTAGCAAAGGTGGATCGATCCACTGCCCTCTGTTCCCAAAAATATTAAAGTGGATCGATCCACTAGCAAAGGTGGATCGATCCAACTGCGTTACGAGCCAAATTTTGCACAACTCAAGGGGATTTTGGTGGGTTTTGATTCAAGGGTTTGGTGAGAACTTTGGAAGGTGAGTTAGGCCAACAATTTGGGATCCATCAACAACAACAACAGGTGAATACAATGAAGAACTCATGGGTTGGGTTTATATGGCATTTTCTCCATTTCCAAAGTGGTTAAAACACAAATAGGGATATACCTACAAACAATCAACATATTGCATTGAGAATTGATAGAGATTCCCTTACCTCTTTGGATTTTGACTAGAAATCACCTCCAAGTTTGAAACCCTAGTTCAAGCTCCAAACTCCAAGCAAAAATCTTCAAACACCGGGATGAAACAAGCACACCAATGCGTAGATCTCGAGATGTTAGGAAGCTTTTGTGAAGGGATTAAGGTTGGAAGTTAGTCTTTAGCTTGGGTTGGTGAGAGAATTTGAAGAAGAGAGTTATGGAGGAGAAGAGAGAGAAGGGGACTGAATTTTTGGGGGAAAGGATATGTCTCTCTCCTCCCATACATCATTCAAAATCATGCAGTTATTATGGACAAATTTTGAATGCAAGATATCTTGGTGTGAATCCATAAGGAGTGGAAATGCACTTATTCAGATTCTGCCTATAACTTGGGAAATTTGTTTAAGCGCCCAAACTAACTTTGGAATCCTTTGTCACCAAGGTACCAAGCCAAGCATCATCGTGAGTCATCAAGTCACTTAGTCTCTGTCTGCAGCCATGGGAAACGAGCGTAATAGTTAGACAACTTTCAACCAGGGAAATCCCCAAATGGATCCTTTGGAAGAACACATGGCCCTCTGAAGGGACATGGGGGCTCTCCAAGCAGTGGTCAACGGTCTCTTAGCTGCCCAGTCGCAGTATTACCAGCATCTTGGACCATTGTCATCACAATTTCATCACTAACAAGGACCAGGAGGGTTTGTCTTTCATAAAACTCCATCAGCTCAAAACAATACTGGACCACTCCGTGATTTTGGATACCCACAAGAAAACCCACAGAGGCAAGCACTAAGGATTCCCATAATACTGGTCGGGCATCAACAACATGAAGACGCTCAAAGTCAATATGAAGTTGCACATCCCAACCTCTGCTAAAGGAAGCAGATTCAACTTTGGTTGAAAAGGTCCACCGTTTAGAGGAATCCTTGAGAGCCATGCAAGGTCCAAACACCTACACCCCTACCAGCTTTGCAGACCTCTATTTTTTCCCTAACCTTCAACTCCCACTAAAGTTCAAAACGACTGATTTTTCTAAGTTTGATGGGACGACTGATCCAATGGCTCACCTCCGGCTCTATGCTGGGGCACTATGGGGATATCCCAACTTAGACAAACTGATGATACTGTTATTTCAGCATAGCTTGACTGGATAAGCCGCCCAGTGGTTTGCTAGATTGGATGTTCGCCGATTCCATTCCAGGGCCGAGCTTTCTCAAGAATTTTTGAAGCAATATCATCACAATACTCTATTGGCCGTTAATCGATTCTCCCTTGACGAAGAAGAAAGATGATGAGTCTTTTCGAGCTTACACACTACACTGGAAGGACTTGGCATCCCAAGTTAACCCCTCGCTCCAAGATTCAGAGTACTCTCGTGCATTTGTGCATACCCTTAAAGGAGTTTACTTTGAAAGGTTGTGTACTTCAATTGGGCATCCCTTTGCAGAGATCATCCAGCAAGGAGAAATCATAGAAGATGGAATCATTACTAGGAAGACAAGAAAAGTGTTAGCTTCCGCGCTCACCCGCCCAGAGGAAATGATGCCCGAGGAGAATGAAAGGGAAAATTTCTTAGAATAGAAACAACAGTGCCATTGTTGAATAAGTTGTTTGCTTTCATGCTTGCTCTTTTCTTTTTCAATAAAGCACTTGTTTTAGTTTGCAATATCCTGTAATGATTGGCAGCATTAATCGATGGTAATGCGCAAGATGCACTTTGTTTTCATTCATGTATGCTTTTCATGCCAAAAATTGATTTTCATGCAAAATGTCATTTACAGGGAATCCTCAAATTTGCTCTCTTGATTCAAGTGACATAACAACCTTAGCGCAAGTCGAGTATGATTTTGCTGTCGAGCTAGACTTCGAACTTATGGGTTTTGAGGTTGATAGTTGTAGAGAGGAATCAAAAGACATGCAAACACTAAAAGAAGTGAAATTGGGACCAATCTAAAAAAGAGAATTCGTGTCACAAAGAATTCAATCAAGCAAAGACTCAGAAGACTCAAATCAGAGTGGAGTTTCAAAGTCAAAGTCATTTCAATGCCTACTTCTTTTGGGTCGTCTTTGTCACCAAATGCAAAAAGGTCCACAAACACTCAGGGATGAGTTTCTACTGCCACACTTGGATATCTTGGTGGCGAACATGCAAAGCACAATCAATGGTGCAGGAGGAGCGCTTGTACATCCTTCGAAAACATGCTCAAGCGCTCACCACTAATGGGAATCGAACCCTGTCAGATTTGCATTGAGATCTATTTCAAGGAATTTGTTGGGATTCACCTTCAGAAGCAAGGGGCATCAAAATCTATCCCACCACTGTAAAAATTCTTCCCAGCATACCACAACCCAACGGAAATAGGAGATTCGACCATTCCTAGTCGGAGGCCCGAAGTTGAACTTCAACACACTACAAGAAAATGTGGCTTTACCGGCATTTTTATTACCGGCAATCAGTAAAATGCCGATAAAAGTACTTATTCCCGGCATTAAAAATAATACCGGAAAAAAATCACTTAAAAACGGCATTTTTTGTAAAATGCCGGAAAAAAATACCCAGAAGCGGCATTACTCATAAAAATGCCGTTTTTAGTAGTCTTATGCGCGGCAATCCAAGCAAGAGCACGCGCGAAAAAATTGTCCTCAATGAAACGACGTCGTCTCTCTTTTGTTTTTCCCTTCCCTCCTTTTTTTCCCCCTTATTTTTTCGTTCTTCTAGCTGGCAGTACTCTAGTCTCAAACAACAAAAAAAAAATCCCCAAATCAAAAGCGCTGATTTTGGAAGACGGAGAGAGAGAGAGAGAGAGAGAGAGAGAGAGAGAGAGAGATTTACCTCTATTTAGTGGTAGCGGCTACCCCCTATTATCACAAACAAATCCAACTTCATATGTGTCGGCTGAGATTTCTTCTTTTTGGGTTGGCTGAGATTTAACTCTTTGAATTGAACTAGATATTATTTACACCTCTCCAATGAAATCATGAAGTTGATTTTCCTGTCATATGTGTGGGGATGGGAATTGGGTTTACCCTATTAGGGCTTTGATTGTATAAAATTTTTCCATTTTTTTACTAATGCTTGTTTCCCATTAGTGAGAATTACCCATTTTAGCAAATGGAAATGGGTTGATATTAGCAAATGATTTTGTCATGTGCTAAAATCAACCCATTTGATTTTATGGAATTCCCCTAAAATCAAATGAGAAACAAGGCTGGACTATTGTTAGGGCTTCCGGCTTTGATTGTAGAAATATTACTATTTAGACATGCAATGCTTTTTGTGTATTCAAGAGAATAAAGACTAATTATTATTTATTTAAGGAAATTATGATTCTTATGAGGGGAATTATTGTTTATTGAGTCATTGCCTAATCTATTGCTTGTTCAAGTGTTGATTCTTTATACCGGCTTTGCGGTAATATTTCATAGTATTTCTTTTTCTTATACTCGATAAGGGTCAGCGTGATTCTTGGAGAGGGTAAAACCCGTACTCCCTCTTAGGTGCCCTAGCTCGGCCATACAACGTGGATATGCCCTACAGGGGAGCCGAGCTAGAGAGGCCACGAGTAGGGTCGGGCGCGCAGTACGTAGTCGACCGTGACACCACGATAGGGTGCAGGGTCAGGACCGAGCTACGAATAGCTCGGCCCCAGGGTCTACAGACCAACAACAGTATAGCCGTCCTACGTGGCAGCACGGC
>JAXBDA010010099.1:0-11190 GCA_036023075.1 Gaultheria prostrata
GGCGCGAGGGGGGGGGATTGGAGCGGGGGGGGGAGGGAGGGGGGGGGGGTGGGGGCCCAGACACGCGCACCCCCCCCCCCCCCCCCCCCCCCCAAAGGAGCCGAACTTGAGAGGAGAGATATGAGAGGGAAATGAGGGGCAACAACGAGGTAAAGAGGTTGGGCAGCAGGGGGAAGGAATGGTAGGTTACAGATAAACCCTAGGACAACTCTCAAGTGAAGAGAGAGAAACTCTCAATAAGAGAGAGAAAGTGTTGAGTGTGAAAGGAATTAATTGGGTTGGGCTGACACGGGCCGATGTGCACCCTCGTAGTCTAGGGACCAGCTAAGTAAAATTGATAGTTAAGGGAAGTTAACAAACATTCAAATTGGTAAAGGATGTGCGAAATAATTAATCCCCAAAAGGAAGAAATCCAATATGGGAATTTGGGATGCCAATTTGATTTGAACCCTTGTTTGTCAGTGAAGCTAGAAGAAGGGTGAACAAACGAAAAGAAGAAGAAGACGAAATTCTTCCCATTTGCCTTGGTGATTGGAGATGTCGTCGTCGCTCTGCATGGCGCAGTCCCTTTTGAGATCGTTTCTCATCAAAATCAGGAGAAATTGCAGTGCAATCGTTGTTTCTTCTTCTTCTAATCCCAATTCCAATTACTATTACGATCATCCCTTTCATCCTCGAGGCTTTGTTATTTATCAAACAAGGAACCAAGGCGATCGCATTTGCCGAAGAATCACGCCAGCCTCGATTTCGGGCTACAATACTACTGCTGCTAGTAGTAACTGTGACAGCACTAGTAACGGGAATACTGGCGATGGTGATGATGGGCCGCAGGCCAGTGGCGGGCGGGAATTCCTGGCATTGAGCGACGAAAAGCTTATGAGCCAATGCGAGATGGGTACTTTCAAGGTGTCTGGTCCTGGCGGTCAGCACCGCAACAAGCGGGAATCTGCTGTCCGCCTCAAGCACCTACCTACTGGTATTGTTGCTCAGGTACCGTAGCGCCGGCATTCTGTTTCATTTCTTTCTTGTTGGTCTTCTTGTGCGTGTCATTGTATTCGTAGTTTTTCGTGTGCGTTTTTCGGTAATGTTTTTGTATTTTATTTTTTGGTTTTCGGCTTTGTTGATTCAAAAGGAAAGAAAAATTGAGCAAGTTATAGGCGGCCGATTAATTGGCTCTAGGCGGTAACCCGCGCCTTGACCCCAAGGCAAGGCGGTGATTTAGGCGCCGGGCCTATTAATCAGCTGATAGGCGGATTAGGCGTCTAGGCATACAATTAATCGGCTAGGCGCCTAGATTAATCGGCTAGTTTCATTTGGTTTGAACTTTGAATGTCCAACTTATTGTTACTTAAGTTTTCATATTTTTTAATGTTTTGTTCTACTGTTGATGTACTTGCTCTCAAAACTTGGGGAGGGTGTAGGAGAAAATTTAACAAAAATAGAAAATCCGACTAATGTCTCGACGCTAATTGATTGGCCTAGGCACTAGGTGGTGCCCAGCCGCCGACTAGCGCCTAGCGACTTTTAGAACATTGGTACTGTTTCGGTTAGGTTTGAAAACTGAGAAGAAGATGAATATAAAGAATACTCGGAAAACAACAAATAAACACACGGGAATACCTGAACCTACAAGTACAACAACAAATAAACACACGGGAATACCTGAACCTACAAGTACAAGAGAGCCTTATGGCTTAAAGAGAGCCTTATGGCTTAAAGAGAGCCAACAACTACAAGAGAGCCTACAACTACAAGAAAACCGTAGTCTTGAACTTCCCAAATCTCAATATTGCTAGTGTTAGACCAGTATAATCTGTTATATAGTGAATGGGGTTTGTTGGAAATATTATTGATTATTGATAAGCTCACAAGTACAAGAGAGCCTACAACTAGAAGAGAGCCTTATTTTTTAACCTCTCAATATTGCTATTGTTAGACCAGTATTATCTGCTGTATAGGGAATGGGGTTTTGTTTGAAATATTATTGATTATTGTTAAGATCACAATAATTTGGTAGTAGGTAATCGTGTTTTCCTTTTCTTCTCCCTTCTCTTAACAATCTGAGACCTTTTCCGATGGCTTTTGGGAATGTCTTCTCTTTGTTCGTTTGACTAGTACTCATTTGTTTCTAGGCTTCAGAAGATAGATCACAGCACAAGAATCGTGCTTCAGCCCTAGCTCGCCTGCGAACTAAATTAGCTCTCAAAGGTACGCTTTGCTTAGACTTCAAAGGCCTTATTTACCATACCAGACCGATTCCAATTTGCCAGAAAAATTCACCACGTTACGCAAAGGTGGTCATGAAGTTGTACGCTGTCCATTGTTTTGTGAATTACGGAGTATAGCATGGGGACAAGTGGCCTTATTTGAAATCTCTCTCAAAAGGCTGTTTATTGTGGAAAATGGATGTGAAATACTTGCCCATTATGATACGCCACGTTTGTTACTCATTCCATTTGTGAAATAACACTATTCCTAAGGACTGTCAACGCCAAATTTCATATTTTGTAGGATCTGCAGATATTGCCAATGTGATGTCCACTAAATTTCTAGCTTGGTAGCTTTATTCTTCGTTGAGGCGGCACATGCTTGTTGTGCCATATATTTGACATGTACCGTGTGACCTTTTAACATAACCTTGCATTTTCTTTGCATTGGTTACCTTGTCCCATTCCATCTCCCTTTTATCTAACGTGATATTACATCTTAATGAAATTGAATTTCTTGGCTGATTGATACTATATAATTCTTGTGAACTAGTCAGGAATACGGTAAATCTGGATGCATATTCACCTCCTCAAGAGCTCCTCCAAATTCTTCCCAAGAAGTCAACCATCAGAGGATCAGATATTGGTTCACAGATTGGGCCAAATAATCCGAAATTTGATTTGGTGTCTTCTATCATTCTTCTTCTTCTTATTCTTTATTGATGAGAAGTTTTTTGTTATTTTGACATGAAAATTGAAGTTGGCTTAAAATTTGTTATCAACAGGGAATGCAAGCATTGATAGATCTAATTTTTGCAGTCCAGGGTTCTGTATCTGACGCAGCCAAGAAGTTGGGGTACAATTTCTAAATTATGCCTAGGCCTGATGGCAAATTTAAGCCCTAGTAACACATAGATAAATCCCTCGTTTTCTGATTAAAATAGCACAAGAGTCTTGAATATGAAGAGCCAAGAAATAAGAAGCTTCAAAGTCGAGGATTGGTTGTTCAGTTGAAATGCTATACTAATCGCACGAACAATTGCTGGATAAAAAATAAATAAAAAACAACGTGCTTTATTTAGTGGAAATGGTATAGTTTATTAGATAGACTGTTTTTCTTTTCGGAAATTTGGCCAAAGGTGCTATAAAGGGGATCTTTCTCTCAACATGACTTCTGTTGCTTCTTGTTAGATTTTTAACTTTCATGTGCCAGAGGCAATGAACCTGCATAGGGGTTAAATTGAATTATCACAATGAAAACCATCCTTTGTAACTAGTTGAAGAGCATTAACCCCAAGGGGTTGGCCTAGTGGGCAATGCCTGGGACTTGGGGCTTTGCTACCTCCTAAGGTCTTGGGTTCAAAACCTCATAGGTGCTATCAACTCCTTTGGGGCTACTAGAGGTTTGCTCTGCCGTTAACTTCAGGGCCCCGGGAGAGTCGAGGTGCGCGCAAGCTGGCCCGGACACCTTGTTATCACAAAAAGGGAAAAAAATCGTAGTTGAGAAGCATTAAGGTTGTTTGCTATAGTTGTGCTTAACACTTATTAGAGTTTGTTCACTGAGTTGTTGATCGTGTTTTTATCTCTTTGCATCCCATTGTAAATTGTATTTGGCGGTATTGCAGTTTAAGCACTGGGGCCTTATCGCGCTTGATCCTTTCGGATGATTCTCTCCGAATGGTAGTCAACGAGTACAGGGAATCTAAGGTAAATCTCACATGTAAAATTATTTTTGGTACTGACATTGTATAGGTACATTTGCAGAAGGCATTGAATTTTGTTAATGCCATACATACATATTGGCTTTGTACAATTCTTAGTTTCTACATTTTCGTGAAGTTTGTCAACGCGCTCTCCGAATGGTAGTCATTAGTCAATGATTCTGCTTCCACATTTCTACTGAAATGCTTCATTTTTCGACTTTAAATATGCCGAGATGGGCATAAACATTTAACTTCCTACAAAATAAGCAATTTTGGAATGTTGAAGAGTAGAATAATAAATTAGATAACCTTTGTTCGAGTGACACAGATGGGAGTATGAAATTCTTTAATACCTTGGTTTTCATCATGTTCAAAACTCGAAAATTCGTAAGGAACCAAAAGAAGTATCTTCGGTGTGATTTCTACGTACCTTTGGATAAGTAAAAATTTGAAAATGAGCCCGAATAACTTCTATCTACTTGTATTATTCCATATTTCCCCCCTTTTAGTTATAGAGAGCAGTAGGGTAGTTTTTATTCTGCTTATGTTCTGCTTTTATCCTATACAAAATACGAACCATCTTTTGATTACCTGGCATTTGTTTGCACTTTGCACTTAGTGCTTTTGAAATGGACATTAGGACTGTCTGCTCAAATTAATCTTCTCTCTAGCTTATATAATATATTATAATTGGCCAATTACTTAAGGTGTGGTGTTAACTTCTTGGCTTAACAATGGCAAAGAAGAAATATTTTGCTCCAGTAAGTGATGCTTTAATTTGGAACTGTGCAGGGTATGAAGCCTCTCAAATAGGAAACATGTCATTTTGTGTGTCAGGTATTACTAACCTCTGTTTTTTTTTTTTTTGAAACTGAACCACTCTTAATTTCCTTGCAAATAAGGGATATGTGGCTAAATGCCCAACAATTCTACAAAGACAAGACTGCTGCTAGGCCTATATTCAAACAGAAAGTAAAATACTTGTAATATCTGATTATGATTACTCTATGCATCATTCATATGGCCATCCTTATTTGCTTTAGTTGGTGGGCATGTGGTTAATTCTACTCACTGAACACGAAAATATATCATTTGAGAGAGAGAGAGAGGGGGGGGGGGGGGGAAGTCACTCCATGCTAGGAGTAGAAACAGTTAAATAAAAGTTGCGGGGATACATTGAAAGTAGGAGACTCTTTGTCAGACCGCTTTTCCACCAAGTCTCCTAAAACCAATTGGTGGTAGGAAGGATTCAATTAAGTCTTTTATGGCATTCGACATCCCACCCACAAGTCTGTTTTTAGAGCGGCCGCAGGGAGTGGCATCGTGTAACCAAATCCATGGGGGCACTCCGGGCCCAACACTCTTAAAATGTATGCTCTGCAATACACGAAGGAGACTAGTAATCGAAAAAGAGCCTTAGTTTGTGTCTTCAATATCTTCTTATGATAAGCTTCATTGACTGTAGTTAGGAATAAACATTGTTGATGTATGCTTTTTTTGTTACCCATTTACTTGGAATCTAAGCTTGGAAAAGTTGTTGTACACAAATATTTCATACACCAAAACTATGTAGGTACCTTCTTTCAATGTCAACCAATCTTGATCCATTGTCGAGTTAGAAAGGACCATGGGTGACATCAAAGAACATTTCTGAGAGAAGGGCAAAGAAAGAAAAAGAAGCCAAGAAGGAAAACTGTTCATCGCAGTTAGACAAATAGATAAAGATAAATGGATCGACCAAAGCTTTTTGTGGAGACCTGCAGAATGTTTTATGACTGGTCACTGTAGCATAAAAATGCTATATCAATTCATCGATGCATATATAAAATGTGTGTTTGCACAAATGTGTGTGTCTTGGTTTTATGAAGAACAAATGCAATATGAATAAGTAGATGGATCAATGGGAGGTTATGAAGAGATTTACAGAAATGGGCATTTAAAGTGCATACCTCGGAAATTTCTTACCCAAATGGTTATGCTTGCTAACTTGACATTTTATGTTCAATTTATTTGTCGTGGTATAGGCCAACTAATATGAGCCAAGTGTACTTTTGATATTGAGAAGTCAAAAGATCAATAAAATTATGTCATGGCTTCGAAGCTTTAAGAAGCTTTTGGCTAATACTTTTTAATGCAGAGATTGGAGATTGGGAGACTGAGGTAATCATCCTAATCAAGAGAGGTTATAGATAAGATTTGTTGTTGGCAGGCTCCTTACCAATTCCTGCGGAAATCTGCAGAACTAAATCCCAAGATCTTATAGGTTTTTAATTACGGGGTGCAATGTATGTTTGCGTATAGTTTAATTGATGTTTGTTCATGATTGCGTCATGTCTGTGTTCTTCTTCCTTTGAGCAGGTTCTTTTGTTGCTTTGGTTTCTGTATGTTGCTGTGTGTCACCTACAATAGGGTGATATAACGGTTGTAGAGTATGAAACAATGTTTGGGGTTTTGTCACTATAGTGACTCCAATGTGAAGGAGTTTAGTCATTTCGGCTTGCTCTGTCTCCGAGAGTAGCAACGTTATTGACCACCTTACGGGAGAGAGACTACGCTGACTTGGTAGAGATGGTTACGGAGACGGGTACCAGATGTTCGTGAATATTATGACAGATGAGAGTTTAGTAAAAAAAATTAAATTAAAACGCAAAGGGCAGCTTTTGGGAAGTCCAGATGTCGAAACACTAAAGGCAAGGATCAGAAGTTATAGGTTGACAAAGGTTAAGGTTTTAGAAAACTTAGAGAGGATTCATCAGGATGGTAGAAAGGAAAGTAAAGCATGGAGCTAGTAAGCAGTCAGTGAAAGGTTCTACAGTAACACGTCGATGTTTAAGTTGTGGGTCAACGGATCTGTTGGGAGAATGTTTCAATGGGGCAAATGGGCTGAAACATTTAAGTTGCAACGGGTTTGGGCACATGGTGGCGCAATGTTCTCATGCTCAAGAACAGGCGGTGTTTTTTTTGGTGATAGTGTTCGGAGTGGTGGAAGTAAAAGAGTTGAGGGGTCTACGACATTAGGGAGAGTGCTTACAGTCACAAGTCAAAGGGTCAGACTTCGCCAGATGTGGTAACAGGTAAATTAATTGGATATGAATGGTACACCAATCATGCTGACAGGTATATTCAATATTGTTTAAAAAATAACCCAAGGTTGAAAAGAAGAACGTGTGTGCGTGTGCAAGTTTTTCGTTGTCAAATGCTAGGATGACGTATGTGATGCATGTTGAGATGACACTTGGTCTAATGACAAACCTTTAAAAAAAAATTGAGAATTTGTGAAGGGCGATGATTAGTTAGTTTATGAAATCCCGTAGAAATCATAAAATGATGTTCTTTATTCTTGTGTCACAAGGTGGTATTCAACAATTGCATATTAAATGATCAAGTGTTGATTGATGAAAGGTGTTATAAGTGGCATGTATGAATGATGTTTATAAACACTGTGAGAATCTATCTCCGGATATTCAATATGAAGGGGCGACTGGCCATCGCAATTTCAGGATTGCATATCTAGAATGGAATCTCTTTTACAAGATAAAATGAGAGATTTACCTGTTGTTTGGTACTGATAGAAGGTAGTTTACGTGATGGCATAATTGAAGTTTGTGTTAACTTGTTGGTTTCAATTATGTGATGTTAGGTGTGAGTAGTGTTGGTTGTGGAGTTTAACTTAGTATGACGTGGTTAGATTTTATTGTGCGCCTAATGTATTTGGTGATTCGTAAGATGTAGGTTATGTTGAAGTGGTAAGGATGTGTTAGCCTTGTTGTGGTATAAGTTGTCGATGGTTTGGTTTTGATGGTTGAAAGTAATATATGTTTATGTGGGTTGGTTTTGAATTTTTGAGGTTTATTGTCAAAGAGGTTATAAGTTTTGTGGTAAACGAGATGGGTATATTGGTTTGGTGTGAACTAGTGCATAGCGTTAATTATTTATGGAAAGGTAGATGTGAGTGATTATTTCTATACTTTTGTTAGTTGTATAAGCGATTTCAGAAGATTTAGAGAGTTAATTGTTGGATGTGGAGTTTGATGGTTAGATGTTTCTAATAGTTTGATTTGTGAGTTTGGGGGGAGTTGGGAATCGCGCTTCATGCGATGAAATTTAGTGGAGGATGTGAAGGTTCAAGTGATGACAGTGTGTGTAGATACAAAAAAGTCATATTAACTCCCATAAAAAATATGAGCTTTTGGATAAGGATATGAAGGTTTAAGTTTCATCTAATATTGGTAGTTTAGTTATGATACAAAAGCTTTATTAAAGTTTTACATGTGTCAAAACTGTTTTTGATTGGACATCTATTAACTGTCTTGTCCTGAGATTGTATTTGTTCTTTCTAAAATAAAAGAGATATGGTCAAAGATTTTGCAGACAATATCTTCTACATACCTAGGATTTGGGATTAATCTATGGAAAATATTCGACTATGAAACCTATTATGTTTGTTTCTATTGTTTAATTTCATGTTTGTTTTGTTTTGGGTGTTTATTTTTTTAGAATGTCTAATAAGAATTTCCATCCCTTTAAATCGTCAGTTGTAGTCTAGGGTAGGGAGAATGGTAGTTGAATACATACTTTTATTTGTATCTAAGATAAGACAACTTTTGTATACTTTTTTAATATATGTGATAGTTGAGAAGAATTAATGAGGCTCCTGAATACATCTGAATTTTTTTTATAATAGTTATAACTATAGCTTTTTGGTAGTAGGTGAATTGAACCCAGCAGTTGTAGAGAATTGGCTAAATAAGATAAAGAAAATATTCTGACACAATTTTCTTCCTTTTCATTTGTCCTATTCGGCGGTCTTCACTCCCCTTTTCAAAAATTCAAATTTCAGAAGAAAAAAAATTCCTCCTTCTTCCACTCTCTATAAAGTTACCCACACTATCTCTATCTTACCATCTCTTTCTCGGTCTCAATCCTCTCAAAACCTCTCCAAAATAGCTATATTCTCATATCGAGCAAATGGTGTTCATCCCACGACAGCTTGCATTTGAGTCTTGGGAACAGTATATAGAACGCATTGATTTGGAGTCGCATATCCGCTTGCTATGGATGCTACTCATTTGTTTCATTGTTATTTGCGGATTTCTTTTAATGAAAATACCCCCTTGGGAACCAATCAAACTTCAATGCATCTATATTGCCATGCCTCACAACTACGGAGAGTTCCTAGAAATTTCTTGGACCAAATGTAAACGTAGCAAGGCTCAAATTAAATGATCTTTGATTATTAGCTTTATTTTCCATTTGTCCTTTGTAATAAAACAAACTGAGTTTTTGGATGCACATAATCTTGGGTGCACATAATCTTGATTGGGTTTGCATCAGTTAAGTGCATGAAGAGATAATCAAGAAAATATTAGTTCTCATAAATAAAATCATGATATCACTTGAATGTATACTAGGCATAATTTTGTTTTTGTTTTTTAAAAATAAAACAATGTGTGTAAAGAAAAAGCAAAAAAAAAATAAAATAGTAAGGTGAACCTACAGATCCAAAACAATCATCTCACTATCACAATCTAGGGTAGAGTATAATTTGTCAAAGGCTAATAATATCACCTGAACACAAGGGAATGCATTACCAATTATCCCACGCAAACGAATTGTATAGAAAAGGGGCCACTCAAAAGAATGAGTTACAAGTTCACCTTCCTTTCATGCAGTGTAAGCCTTCTCATAAAAAAAATATGACGACAATAAAGAATATTGCATCTACTTCCTAATTAAACTGAATAAAATAATTTGTAACTGTTGTTCGAACATCTTGCATTCCAACTTCCTTTTGTGAGCTAGAAAGTGATGGTAGATTTTATAAAGTGCTTGATGTTGCTGATTTTAAAGCAATGGTAATCCTTTGAAACCATCCCAGAGGTATACTAGAATGATGATTTAATCATATCTCATTTCAGATATAACTCTACCATTCAAGATGTCCCACAAACCCTATCTGCAGCTTAAGAAATGTTGATTCAGATTGATGAATACGATTTCTAGCTATTTTTGTTCCTCTGGTCTTGATCCTATCTTGAGTCATCATGACATTCCTCAATCCTCCATAGTTTGGTCTGATCAATGACCACATAGTCATCTCATATGGGTTCTTTAGTGTTGATGGTTCCACCTACAGCCCCCAAAATCGCCAGCTCCCATTATAGTGCCAACACCAAAGAATGAAGCATCACTATGATCTATCTAAAGGTTATTAAAGACAATAAAAAAGAAGTATTACTTTAATAAGTTTCGTTGTACTTCAAAGTTATCCTTCCTATCTGAAATGCATTTTGTGTTCAAATAAAATAAGAATCAACTTACTCAATCTTCGTTTTATCATAACCCTCACAAATAATAGACAGTCAAATATACAAGAAACTAGCATTGTTTCTATCTATTTAGATCCTTGCAAATAGAAGAGTTGCCTCACCTCATAATTCTGACTCTCGTAGAAGCTCCCAAATAAGAAACCATCAATGAGGGCTAAATGTAACAATCTATTGCAAGTGGTGGCTAGTCCATGCGGGATCGAGTCTCATTCCCCTCTCTCCCATGTAATAGATTAGGAAACAAACTACAGTACAAACTACATGTAAATAAAACAACATCATTTTAATTGAACTGACAAAGAAAATAAAAAATGACCAACAAACACTCAAAAAAAAAAGATTCAAACTAAATTAAAACCGCACAATAATAGTGAGCACGAGACTCTGTGCATGCACGGAGGAGCAAAACTAGTATATATATACAGTTCACTTCCAATCCGGACGTCCGGATTTTAAAAAAATCCGGACCACTCCTTTTTCCTCACTTTTCGGGTCAAATCTTGACGATCCGAACCGTTAGATGTATTTAAAACGTGTTTTTAAGGTCTAACGCGTGGATTTGTGAAAAAAATTACTCGGAAGGGGTTGATCAGAGCAGTTTTTGATAAACCCCTTCCGGGTATTTTTTTTTTGAACAAATCATTGCGTTAGACCTTAAAAACACGTTTTAAACACATCTAACAGTTTGGATCGTCAAGATTTGGTCCGGAACTGTGAGGTCCGGACGGAGTCCGGATTTTAGTGGTGTGGGTAGGAAGCTCACTGTATATATATATATATATATATATATATATATATATATAGGAAGATGATCTTATAAGGGCTCCCTTACATAGCTTATGTAAGGGATTTTTCATTCGAGATTGAATTTCGACAATCCGAACCGTTAGATGCGTTTAGAATGTGTTTTTAAGATCTAACGCGAGGATTTGTAAAAAACAAATACCCGGA
>JAXBDA010010100.1:0-11188 GCA_036023075.1 Gaultheria prostrata
TTATCTCCGTGCTCGCCCCCTGGTCGACCAAGATCTTCTCCACATCATACTCCCCTATTCGTAGGGTTATGACCAGAGCGTCGTTGTGTGGCAGAGTGACTCCCTCTAAGTCTTTGTCTGAAAAGGATATTGGAAGCTCTACCACTCCTTCTTCCCTTGTCCGTTTCAGGCCGAGCTTCAATGCTTCTTGTGAGCCGTTCAGTCGGCGTACATGCCGAACCTCGTTGCCTGTGTAAGGGGTCACGAGTCCATGTATCATATGGACGGTCCCCTTTGGCGGCCTATCACAATCCAAATCTTCATTTTGCTCCGTGCATTGTTGCTCGTCTGCCAAGAACTCTTTCAGGTGCCCTGCGGCCACCTGTTCATCCAAAAACTTCTTATACTCCGCACAGTCCTCAGTCATGTGCGCCCAATCTCGGTGGTAGCTGCAATGCTGGTTTGTGGCTCTTCTCTTCATTGGGTTTCCGGTCATCTTCGGTGGCCTTCTGAACCATGGCTGGTCTTTGATGCGGTACGACATTTTGTAGATCGGCATGTTGAACACCGCCGAAACACTAAAATAGGATTTCGGATCTGGGATATCCTTTCTCCCCATTCCAAACTCCTTCTTGCCAGTATTGTATTCCTTCGTATACACTTTGGACTCTAGAGGCTTCCTTGGGGGGGTTTGGAGTCGTCCTGACACAATCTTGCCTCCTGAACGGATGATATCATCCTCTACCCGAGCGTGCTCTTGGATTCTCTCCATAACTTTAGCAACAGTCTTGACCGGGTGCATAGTAAGTGATTCTCGTAACTTGCTATGCATGGGCAGGCTTGTTTTGAATGTGGCCAGAGCGTATTCTTCACTGCAGTTTTCAATCTCATTGAAAGCTTCCCAATACCTCTTAGCGTACTCCCTCAAGGTCTCCTCGTCGTTCTGCCTCATTGCCGTTAAGACGTCGAAAGACTTTGGGGCAGCGCGGCTTGTGAGAAATCGTGCACAGAACTCCTCAGCAAGCTGAGCCCAACAAAGTATTGACCCCGCTGGAAGCTTGTGATACCAGCTGAGCGCCACCTTTCCTAGACTGGAAGGAAACATCTTGCATAGCACGGCATCATCGTTCTCATGCATGAACATGGCCTGCTGGTAGTGCTGGATATGCATGACGGGGTCAGTGTTTGTTTCATAGAGTACAAACGTGCCGTGCTTGACTCTGCTCGGCATCTTCTCCGTCCTAATCCAATGGGCAAGAGGAGAAGCTGATATTCTCCCCAGGGCTTCTTTTGCTGCTTCTCGTGCAGTCTTTGGGCCACCCTCCGGGCGAGCATCCCCATATCGGTCCCTGGCCCTTTGCTCGTTGGACCCAGATCTCTCGTATCTGTCCCTGGCATGTTTCCTCCCAACGCCCTTCTCGTGGGAGGGGCTCCTCTCTCTCCTTTTTTGTGGAGACTCTTTCCTTCCCGTGGAAAGATTTTCACGAGGCCGACGGTCCCTGGCCTTTTTTGGTTCCTCCTCTCTTTGCACGGTGTGAGAACGAGAGTGGAGATCCTTCTCCGCCTCTTTGAGGCGCTGCTTCAAGTCCTCAACCTCCCGCTCTCGTCGGGCAAGTTGCCGGGCCAACTCCTCGGCCTCTTGCTCCCGCTGATCACGACTTTTCTCGTGGTCGCGAGACCTATGGCCAGAGTTCCTCCCGTCACGTGGGGGACTCCGGCCTCTCCTTTCACCAGAGTGGGATCGCTCCCGTTCGTACCTCACCGGGGTCACAGACTGTCGGTGTCGGCCCCTCTACTTCGGTATTTCTTGTATTTTATCGAAACGCTTCGATCCATGGCCCTTCCGAGGAGTGGTGGGGGCCGTGGGTGCTCGTTTCTCCTTTGTTTGGGGCAATGGCGTGACCATCTCGTCATCTCGTGACGTTTCGCGCTTGGGAGTAGGGAACACCGGTTCTGATGCAGCCATGGATGGATTTCTTTCTTAATCACAAAGAAAAAAGCTTTTGTGTATGTTTCCCACAGACGGCGCCAATTGTAGAGGGTAGATTTCTCGTAGGGTTGACAGTGCCTCTGACCTGCAAGACAAGGAACGGTTTGAGCACCTCTGCCCTTAATGGCAAAGGCCCTCCGATGCTTGAGTTAGTAAAAAGGTTTACTAAGCAAGCAAAGAACAATGCGTATGAATAGGTTTCACAGCGTACCTTTCACCATAGGCACAATGCATGTATTTATAGGTATAGGTTAGCTTGTTGATCAAGGGTCCTCGTTGCCCTAGTTTCCTTTTCACGTTAGGAAACCTTTCCTAATAGGACTCGTCCTATTAGGTGCAGTTTCATTATTACATTGGTCTTCCATGGTTAATGGGATCCCTTTCCATATAGGACTTATTCCCATATATTTGTGCAATATGACTCTCAACAGGATTCTTCATTCCTTATCCGATATGGAATGCTCACGTCATTCCCTCGAATCACGGGGTACGCCTCTTATCACGTAAGAGAGTATTCCAGACCCTTCCAGAACGCCTTACCGTGTGGTTAGCCCAATAGTGGTGTAACCGTGCTGCCACATAGCTCGGCTATACTGTCGCTGGTCTGTAGATCCTAGGACCGAGCTACGAATAGCTCGGCCTGACCCTGCACCTTATCGTGGTGCCATGGTGGATTATGTATTGCGCGTCTGGCCTTACTCGTGGCCTCCCTAGCTCGGCTCCCCTGTAGGGTACATCCGCGTTCTTAGGCCGAGCTAGGGCACCTAAGAGGGAGTACGGGTTTTACCCTCTCCAGTTTTCTTTTGCGCAGTAGGATAAAAGACACACACTGCTGAAATTTTCTCCCTCACTGCCCAAGTTTATTTTCTTCTTCTTTCATTGTTTTCTTCTTTTGTTTTCTATTTTCTTAGTTCCACCGTTTCCTAAATTTTCAAGAAGTTTTCAACTCAAGAATTTGTGTTAGGTAATATCCTGTAATTTATTTTTATTGTGTTGAATTTTGTAAGTTTCAAGTGTGTACTTTTTAATCGTTGTCTTTTAATTACCTAGTGTAAAAATTCATGTCTAGTGTAATTTCCATCATTTTCTTATCTTCCTCTTCTATGGAGGAGTAGTCGTTATAGGCCCGGCCTAGGGTGATCATCACCCTATGGCCTAAGTAGATTTACGATTCTCACACCCGTGCTAACAAAGTTTGTTTGTGTTTGATCCGGGCTCGTAGCTATCGATTTAAAACTCAAGGTTGTTATGTTTTTTATTTTGCGTCGACAATAACATTGGCACGCATAATGCTTAAATCGATGTCACTTTGAGGGTTTAACAAATTTCCGATCGAGCCTTGGTTAAACAAAACACCGAAAAGAAAAAGAAAAGGATTTTATTGAAATATCTTCCGAGAAAGTGCACAATTACCGTGTGACTTGATCACGTTAAATCGTGAGAATCATCAATCTATTTAGACTATAGGTGATGTGAACCTTAGCCCAGACCTCTTATTTTATTTTTAAGCAATCTCCTATTTTCAGTCTTTAATTTAAATCTTTAGTTCTAAAATCACCAAAAATCAAGAAACGAAAGGGTTGGCTACCTATAGCTAAAAATCACCTTTTAAGAACGATAAGCTATTTCACTCCATAAAACCGTTCTCTGCGGATTCGACCTCGGACTTTCCGAGTTATATACTTGCAACCGATTTCATAGCCCTACGCTTGGGGTTAGGCACTTTTAGATACACTATTTGGTCGCAAGCAAATTTTGGCGCCGTTGCCGGGGAATGGTGTATTTTGGAGTTTTCAGCTGCATCGCTCTATACCCACTGTAAGTATTCCAAACTTTTATTCTGTCATAAAAATTAAACATCAAAAAAGCTAAAAAATAAATAATTAAAAAATAATAATTAAAAAAAATACGAAAAAAAAACTCATAAAATCGTAAAAATATATATACGAAAAAAAAGAAAAGAAAAGAAAAAAAATTTGAGTAGGAAACTTTTACACTTAAAATGTAACCAAACTTTGAGTAGTTGGTTTAGGTCCTTTCGTATTTGCCGTGAAACAATATTTGTAGAGGACATATTTGAAAGGACTTTGGACTGAGGACTCTGGACTACTAACTTCTGACTTCAGAGGTTGGCTTTTGCCCCTCTTTTTATTTTTCTTTTTCTAACTGCTAACTTCTAGCCATGAAGGTTTACCCCGGCTGTCTAACCTAACTCCTAACTTCGGAGGTATATCACTCCGATTTACATACTGTCTTAATTTATTTATTCATTTATTTATTTATTTATTTATTTTTGTTTTTGTGGAGGTTAATCCCTCCTACTTTTCAGTTATTTTTATTTTCTTCAGAGGTTGGTTCTACCACCCAATTATATTCTTGTTTACTAACGTTTGTTATTGCAGCGCTCGCAGGTGCTAAAAAAAAAATAAAGAAAAGCTCGGGATTTCATCACCCGTTCCTTCGCTATCGTTTGTAAATGGTGTGTTTAGTTGTTTATGTCTGCTAGTCGTTGGGTGCAAGATCCTGAAAAACGTTGGGTTCGTTCTGAAACTACTAAAAGGTTGTCGAGTTATTTTGAAATGGCTGAATGAGAGGTTGAAATTGTCCCTCCTGCGAGGACGATGAGGGACCGTCTCAATCCAACTCGTGCAACTACTCCGTCGTGTATAGTGTTGCCTACACCCACTGCTGGCAATGCTAATGTGTTTGTGGTTAAACCGGGGATGTTAAATTTGTTGCCCCATTTCATGGTTTAGATTCTGAAAACCCTTACACACATGTGAGGGATTTTGAAGATGTAATCGGAACAGTGTGTAACAACCTGGCCCAATTAGAGTCAGAGCATCTTAAACTTTTTTCGTTTTCATTAAAAGGAAAAGCAAAAAATTGGTTCAACGCACTTAAGCCTCAATCAATCCTCGATTGGAATGGAATGCAAAAAGAATTTTTCTTAAAGTTCTTTCCTACCCACAGAACCAACGCTGTGAAAAGTGCAATAGAGTCTTTCAAGGAATATGAAAATGAACCATTTCACAAGTGTTGAGAGAGGTACAAGGACTGTTTGAATGCAGTCCCGCATCATGGCTACGATGAATTCGAAAAATCTAGTTACTTTTACAAGGGAATCTCTCCTCGTAATCGTCAATTCATAGACATGATGTGCAATGGGGAATTTTTGGATAAACTACCTGGTGAGGTACTTGAGTATTTTGACTTTTTGGCCGAAAGTGATAAGTCGTGGGATTACTCTGATCCAAATGAAAAGACTAACCAAGTGGTTAGTCATGGCCAAGTAAGTCCGGGGAAGTACATTTTGCGAGAGCAGGATGATCTTTCCCAGAAAGTCGCCCAACTTACTCGTAAGTTGGAGAAATTGGAGATGACAAAAGCCGTTGAAGTGGCCACTGTGGCCAAGACTGAGGGGGTGTGTGTTATCTGTGACACACAAGGGCATTCAACCAATGATTGCCCGACAATACCTGCTTTCAAAGAGGTACTCCATGGCTCCAGTTCCGAGACAGAGCAAGTTGAAGTCAATGCTCTGAACCAAGTCCATAACCAGAATAGGAATCCGGCCAATTCTCCTTACTCCAACACTTACAATCCAGAGTGGAGGAATCACCCGAACTTTAGGTGGCGCACCAATGAAAACCAAGGACCTCCCCAAGGTCCACCTCAGCAGAATTACCAAGTCCAATACCAACAACCTCTGCCAAATTACCAACCACAACAGGCTCAGGGACCTCCTAGGTACCCACAGCAGCAACAACAGGCATATGCGCCGTAGGGACCACCCATGGCCCCTCAAGCGTATCAACCGCCTCAAAAGCGCAGTATTGAGGAAACCTTGCAAATGTTTATGCAAAGTCAAAATGCAATAAATGAGCAGAATAAGGAAGTCATTGGAGACATTCGTACCCAATTGACTAAATTGACCTCTTCTGTGGGGGTCATGCAACAAGAAAAGGGCAAATTTCCTGCCCAGCCTCAGGCCAACACTTCGTGAGTAGTTCATCTGGAGCTAGCCCCAATGTTGAGGAGGCAAAATCAATCACCACATTGAGAAGTGGTAAAGAAATTGATAATCATGTGGGTGTGAAGCCTAAACCTGTCAAATCTTTAGCACCACCCCCGACTCCTGCTGAATCACCAAGTGGTGATACTGCTGACACTCAAGAGATTTTGGAACCTATTGTGACAACTGGTCCAATCCCTGCTCCGTACCCTCAGAGATTGAGGGTAGTGCCAAAATCATCGTCAAATCCAGAGATTTTTGAGTTGTTTAAGCAAGTCAAGATCAACATCCCTTTGCTGGATGCGATTAAGCAAATCCCGTCTTATGCAAAATTCTTGAAGGACCTGTGCACTATCAACCGTAAGCTGAATGTGCAAAAGAAAGTCTTCCTGACTCAGCAAGTGAGTTCCATAATTCAGACGGCTGTTGCCCCAAAGTATAAGGACCCAGGTTGTCCCACAATTTCTATTATGATTGGGGGCAAGAAAATTGAGAAAGCCTTGCTTGACTTAGGAGCAAGTGTGAACCTACTGCCTTATTGTGTGTATGAACAGTTAGGTCTGGGAGACATGAAACCAACTCCGGTAACTCTCCAATTGGCTGATAGAAGTGTTAGAATACCGAGAGGTTTGGTTGAGGATGTCTTAGTCCAAGTAGACAACTTTGTTTACCCTGTGGACTTTGTAGTACTTGATACCCAGCCAATGGCTAATCCCCAGGCTCAAACTCTAATCATTCTTGGTCGTCCCTTCTTGGCGACGTCAGATGCAATTATTCACTCCCAAATGGGTTGTTGAACATGACCTTTGGTAACATGAAGTTGGAGTTGAATATTTTCAATATCAATAGCCAAATGGGGGATGATGAGGACATCCATGAGGTGAGCATGGTTGACACTTTGGTGCAAGACCAAGTGTCCTCACTTTTGTGTGACAATCCAATAGAAAAACCCCTCACACTTGAGGAAATGAATGCTGAGTTAGACTATCTTGCCTCTTTGATTTTTGAAGAAGAGGAAGTTTGTGGGATCAATATTTGGTCCCCTACTTTTGAGGAGCTACCTCCTATTGAGAAGAAAATCCTACCTTCAAGTGTGGCACCTCCTAAGTTAGAGCTTAAAGCTCTCCCTGATACTTTGAAGTACGCTTTTCTTGGCGTCAATGAGACCTTCCCAGTGGTTATTTCTTCTTCTTTTGAAGAACGCCAAGAATCAGAATTGTTAAAGGTCTTGAGGAGGCACCAAAAAGCAATTGGTTGGACCATCGCTGACATTCAGGGAATCTCTCCCTTGATTTGCACTCATCGCATCTATCTTGAGGATGATGTGAAGCCTTCCCGCCAGCCACAGCGTCGGTTGAATCCTATCATGAAGGACGTGGTTAGGGCGGAAGTTCTTAAATTACTTGATGTCGGAGTCATCTATCCAATAGCTGATAGCAAATGGGTAAACCCAATCCAAGTGGTACCCAAGAAGGCTGGAGTCACAGTTGTAAAAAATGATAAGAATGAGTTAATTCCTACTCGAGTCGCCACAGGTTGGCGAGTGTGCCTTGATTACCGAAAGCTCAACGCTTGCACACGGAAGGACCACTTTCCTCTCCCTTTCATTGATCAAATCTTGGAGAGGGTGGTTGGTCATGCTTTTTACTGCTTCCTAGATGGATATTCAGGATACAATCAAATTGAGGTCGCTCTTGAGGACCAAGAAAAGACAACTTTCACATGTCCTTTCGGAACGTTCGCTTATCGGCGCATGCCTTTTGGCTTGTGCAATGCCCCTGGCACCTTCTCTAGGTGCATGATGGGCATCTTTAGCGACATGATTGAGAAAATCGTGGAAGTATTCATGGATGATGTCTCCGTGTTTGGTGACTCTTTTGATTCTTGCCTTGAGAATTTGGAGAAACTCTTAGTTAGGTGTGAAGAGAAGCACCTTGTTTTGAATTGGGAAAAGTGTCATTTCATGGTGACGCAAGGAATTGTGTTGGGGCACATTGTTTCTTCTGAGGGGATAGAGGTTGATAAGGCAAAAATTGAGTTGATTTCTCACCTCCCTACCCCGAAATGTGTCAAGGATATCCGTTCTTTCCTTGGACACGCTGGATTTTATCGCAGGTTCATCAAGAACTTTAGTGCGATATCGAGGCCATTGTGCAATTTACTATCAAAAGACACCCCTTTTGTTTGGACTAGCGATTGTGAGGAGGCATTTTCAAAGTTGAAATTGAGCCTTACGACTCCTCCTATCATGCAAGCACCTGATTGGAACCTTCCTTTCGAGTTGATGTGCGATGCTAGTGATTATGCAATTGGGGCAGTTCTGGGCCAAAGACGGGATAAGCACCTGCATATGATTTACTATGCAAGCAAAACTCTCAATGAGGCTCAAATGAATTACTCCACCACTGAGAAGGAGTTGCTTGCCGTGGTCTTTGCTCTGGACAAGTTCAGGTCCTACATCATAGGTTCGCCTATTGTTGTCTATACTGACCACGCGGCATTGAAGTATTTGTTGACTAAGCAAGATGCTAAGGCGCGTCTCATTCGTTGGATTCTCTTACTCCAAGAGTTTTATTTGGTTATCAAGGATAAGAAAGGAGTGGAGAATGTAGTCGCCGATCACTTGTCACGTTTGGAGTTTGAAGATAAAACCTCGAATCTCCCAATTTTGGATACTTTTCCGGGTGAGCAGCTGTTTGCTGTTTCTGAGATCCCGTGGTATGCGGATATTGTCAATTATCTTGCCACGGGGCAGCTGCCTAGTCACTGGATTCCTCAAGAGAGGAGGAAATTTCTTGTAGAGGTGAAAAGATTTTTCTTTGATGATCCTTACTTGTTTAAGTATTGCCCGGATCAGATTGTCCAGAGGTGTGTGCCTAATTCAGAGCAACAAGGTATTATTACCTTTTGCCACACGGAAGCGTGTGGAGGCCATTTCTCTTCCAAAAAGACCACTGCCAAAATCTTGCAGTGTGGATTCTACTGGCCAACTATGTTCAAGGACACGTTCGAATTTTGCAAATCTTGTGAACGTTGTCAACTCCTCGAAGGTGTGACCCATCATAACATGATGCCATTGAACCCCATTTTCACAATTGAAATCTTTGATTGTTGGGGTATTGATTTTATGGGTCCATTTCCGTTGTCACACGGATACCTTTATATTCTCTTGGCTGTGGACTACGTGTCTAAGTGGGTTGAAGCTATCCCCACTCGTACTAATGATCACAAAGTTGTGATCAATTTTCTGAAAGAGAATATCCTATCTAGGTTTGGGATGCCGCGTGCCACAATCAGTGACCAAGGGACTCACTTTTGTAATAGGCCTTTTGAGGCCTTGATGAAAAAATATGCAATCACGCATAAGGTGTCCACTGCATACCATCCCCAGACCAATGGTCAGGCCGAGCTTGCGAATAGAGAGATTAAGAATATCCTTGAGAAAACAGTTAATCCAAACCGAAAGGATTGGTCGCTTCGATTGACTGATGCCTTGTGGGCGTACCGTACTGCGTATAAGATTGTCTTAGGGATGTCTCCCTATCGGCTTGTTTATGGCAAGGCTTGCCATTTACCAGTTGAATTGGAACATAAGGCATATTGGGCAATTAAACAGTTGAATTTTCGGTTGCCCGCTGCCGGTATTCACCGGAAGCTCCAGCTGAATGAGCTTGAGGAAATTAGGAGAGATGCTTATGATAACTCGAGCATTTATAAAACCAAGGTCAAAGCGTTTCATGATAAGAACATTTCACGTAAGAACTTTGAAATTGGTCAAAAAGTGCTTTTGTATAATTCTAGACTCCACCTGTTTCCCGGTAAATTGAGATCTCGTTGGACTGGCCCATATGTTGTCAAAACTGTTTTTCCTCATGGGGCAGTGGAAATTGAAAATCCTACCAATGGTCAAGCTTTCAAAGTTAATGGGCAAAGGCTTAAGCCATTCCTTGAAAATCTTGAATTGAAAGAAGTTGAAGAGTTAGTTGATCCTGTTTACACGGACAACCCATCCGCCTAATTCTTTATTTGTGCTAAAAATTAGTCTAGGAGACTATAAATCCTTGGAGGATGAGATCCCTCTAGTTTTTTCCGTGCTCGAACGGATGTCTGGACGGTCTGGTATAGCCACCTGAAATTTGAGCTATGTATGGACTGTCCACAGTCTCAAGTTTCGGGGAGAAAAGTAGTACCCGTGCAATCGCGTGAAGATTATTTGGCTGTTTTAATTTTTGTACATATTGTTGGTTGTGGAAACTCGGCTATCACGGAGCGAGTCGGTACTAATCATTTTCTCTTAGTAGGTAGTTGGCAATTCAGTCTTTTGCAGGGTGACCACGCTACCGTACCAGCCTTGGTAGTTTGGGTCCAACTTGGCGGTGAGTGCGGCATTCAGGAGCCCTAAGCAGGGGTGCGGCGAAATGTCGCGGTTGTAAGGCCTATAAAGTCGTCGGGGACGGCCCTGTGCGACTAGCCTGAATGGGGCCGAAGGAGGGAGCCTTGGAAGCATTGCCAATGACGAACAGAGCAGATGATGAAAAATTCCTCAAACTTGGTCGAGGTATAAGGTGGTTGACATTCCACCCCGTCGGTACATTTCCATTCCTCCCTTGTTTTTCATTTTTGTCTTCGTGCTATGAGGACATAGCACAATTTTAGTTGGGGGGAGGGATAATATTTATCCATTTAAAATTTTCAATTTCATGTGTAAATACTGTGGTTTAAAAAAAAAAAAAAAACTCACCATGTGTTCATTTCATGTCTAAATAGCAACGGTTTTGCATTAATTTAAAAAAAAAAAAGATTTTTGCTTACCCATTTGAATAAAAGCTTCTATCTTGCAACGCTCCACCAATAAAATGCATAGCATCTTGTTCTTGCTAGTGCAAAATTCCGAGCGTCAATTGTTGGGATATGTCTATCCTTTGTGAGTGAAAATTTTATTGTGAGAGTCAGCCCTGTAAGATTTTGAACGAAGCTGTGTGTGACTTGCCGTAAACAAATTTTAACTAGTTTTGTTCACTTCTGTTCATGTGCATGTTTTGTAGTTGTGCATAATTTATTTTTCAAAAAAATATATATATTTTTGAAAAAAGAAAAATTCTTTATTTGACCTTAGTTAGTTGGATTTGGGGTGGATATATGGTGAGCAATGTGTCTTTAAAAATACAAAAAACAAAAAAAAAAAAAAAAAAAAAATTATAATC